>CBVK0100740340.1:0-10056 GCA_900067695.1 Picea abies
TAATAAGATGGCTACCCTTACAAAGCCTGCAAGGGTACTTGGGCTTACGGTTTGTTTTGGTGATCACGACATCATCAACACTCCCAACACGATTAACAGTAACTGGTTGCTTTCCAACATGTTCGGTAGTGGTTGGAAGTTTGGACCCTTTCTTATTTTTCTTCTTATTATTCTTCCTTTCCTTCTTCTTCTTATCCACCAAGTGGCTAGCTTCAGATTTTTCACTCTGCGAAGAAGATGAAATGGAAGAAGACCTTGCAAGTGAGGAAGGCAAAGAAGATCTTATAGGTGAAGAAGGTAAAGGATCAACATGAGGTTGATGTTCTTGGGGGGAAGTTCTTAAACCGAAGCACTAGCTGCATTCGGGATTACCTGAGTGGAAAACAACCATACCAGTAATCTAATTGTGATACCTAGAAGGCTCAAAGTAGCAATGTAGGGAGGACCAACATTTTCGTAAGAATGAAAAACGAAGTGTTCCCCTGGAAAATGGGTTCCTTCATTGGTCATTTTGGGAACTGACGCCATTAAAAACAACTCCAAGCTAGAGTCTGCTAGGGAAAACAAACAACACACGTTGAAAATATAGGAAACAAACAAGCAAAAAAAACCTTCTTATAATGAATGCACTAGTTGGTGATGCAATCCAACATCGTGGGAACAATGTAAGAAGGGGTTGAGATAGAACGAGTGGAAAAGTTACGTTGATGACCTTCTTAATGGACTTACACCCTAGTGCAAGCTCCCAAACATAAATGTGGGTATAACCTCCAAGGAGCTTGAGTGAGTTTGGCCAACATCGATTCCAGGTACTGTGAAGACTTTCCCCTCCATAGTCACCTCATGTAAATACCCTAAAGAGATAGGCCACTAAGATTACCAATTAATCCAATGATTCCTGGAGAAACAATCAACAATCTAATCCACATGCAAAGGCAGGGTATCTAAGCCCAAAATCAACCCGAGAAGCTCCCACACATAACCATGGGTATATCCTCAAGTGACCTCGAATAATACGCGCAATCCCTACACCAAGACCAACAAAGCAGGGTGAGTAACTCTGCCATTTTTAATTCAACCTTGTGATTGACCCTTGTGTGAGAAGGACTTTCCAGGAAAAAATGTAATAAGTGGATTTTACCACTCCCTAACCCAAGATTATATGTTTGTTTTCATCTTTGGAAAGTTATCTTTCACACTTACTCCAAAGCCATACAACTAATCTAATGTAGGTTTGCTACCAAAAAATATAAAAATGTCTAATCAGTTTTTATAAGTGATTTATTTTAAGGTTGTTATTTACTCAAGAGGAAAATGGCATGGACTAAATGGCATTTTGACCGACTCTAAACAATGCAAATAAATGAGAATTCAAATATTTCATTTCGATGAAAGCTATATTACGAGAAGGAGAAAACGTTTATCATTCCCAGATGCACAATGTACCAAGATTTTATTAAACTTATAAATATCAAGATCTTCAAGAAATGAGACAAAGAGACTATACACCAATACACAATTCTTGGTCTTGGAATATTTTTAAGATTTCAAGACGAAAAAGCCAAAAACCATGCAATTTCGCTACTTCAAATGCAAGGATGTCCACAATCCAATGCAAAGAAAGAAATTAAGATTGTTGTTTCAAAGACAGATAAAATAAGATTCAAAGCTTTCAAGCAGACTGTAATTAGACCAGACAATTCACCCCAAAACCATATTTAAGATCTGGGAAAGTAAAACCATCAAAAATCAATTTTTTTCACAATCATCTCAGGTTGTAGACTAACACGACACGACGATCCTTGATCGTCATAGGCTAGGGAACAAATACAGTGTGATGACATCACACTATGTCAAAAGGTAGGGTTCAGTGATCCTAGATCGTTGTATTGTCCCTCAAAGAAGGGTGTGACGATCAAAGGAAAAAAGGAAAAAATAAAAAGCATGAAGGTTTTCTAGTGAGGTTAAACAGTCAGAGAGTCAAACTGGATCTCCCAGTGACTCAGAAAACATAACCTAGGAAATCAAAGCAAGAAAGCAATAAAAACTAGGAAAAAAATATGTTCCCTAGTATGGTCGCCAATTTTGTTATCGAACTAATCAGTAAGTGTGGACACAAACTGATCTCCCTATATTCACTACAAAACTAGAACAAAACAAGACAATACACTACTCTTTCCTTAGATTTCAATTATCAAATGAGAAATGGATCTAGAACATACCTTTTAAATATCGAAGATCCAACTTCGCCAATGCAATCCAAGCTCCGTCGCGAGGCTGATGGAAAAATATCTGCAAAAGAACACAAGCCAATGAAGACAAGAATAACATATCATACTTGATATTAAACTATGTATGTGATCAAGGAATCATACAATATGGATAAATAATATTCATATAGGAAAGAAAAGTTCATCTGTATTAAATAATAGAAAGAGAGATTACAACCAAAGCCTTTACGTCATAAGGTCCCTTCCGACTATGCCTTGTTTCCTACACACTTTTGATCCACATATTTTGTGACTATAGATCTGAAAGTCACTCACAATCTATCTTAACAAACCACATCTAAAAGCCACTCTAACCAAGCTAACAATATCAAGCAAAATTTCCAATCTAACTTTCTCCATGAGAGCTCCTCTCCTTTTATAAGCTGAAGAGGATAAGGTGAGGAGGTTAATATGATCCCACTAAATCAGAAAAGCAAGTAAGATCCAAACCGATTGGAGGCCACCTCACCAGAGAAGCTTCTCCTTCTAGAAGCATCGAGAAGATGCGTGTTTTTCCCACCTACGAAAATCATAGCACCCTTATAAATGAGAAGAGTGTGACGACGTCATAGGCTAGGTTTAGTACAACATGCAACAATCTAGGATCGTCGCACCTCTAACATTAGGTAGGGTGCGACTATCCTCCTTAATAGGGTTTTTACAAAGGACAAGACAACTTCTTCTCTCAGGCAAAGTTCTTCTCCCTTCTTTCTTCAGGAATTCGGGCCACTAATCCTTCTAAAGACAAAGGATAGATTTACATCATTAAGGTTCATAGGGGTGATGAAAATAATGTGTAACACCTCACCAAGGAAGGAAAAAAATAAGAT
Source organism: Picea abies (assembly GCA_900067695.1). Classification (NCBI taxonomy): domain Eukaryota; kingdom Viridiplantae; phylum Streptophyta; class Pinopsida; order Pinales; family Pinaceae; genus Picea; species Picea abies. The sequence continues at coordinate 3,101 of CBVK0100740340.1, forward strand.
TTTTACTCGTCTTCTAGAATTTGGAAAACCTCGAGAAATGCAACTAAAACTCTAATGTTTTTATCGACTTTGTTCTTCTCCAAATCTCTTTCTCAATATTTAATGGCATCTTTTTCCTTTAGAAAACTTGATTTTTCCTCTAGAAAAATGGAGAACTAGATCCCAAACTGACTCTAAGCTTATTCGAAGTCTTGATACTTCAAAAATTACTCAAGTTTTCCATTTTTCTCAAGAGGATAGAGAGCCCTTTCGAAATAGTTGTATTTGACATACTCTAATATGCGTTGATAACACAATGGTTGCTAGCGACACTCCCATAGTTGGAGCTTTTAGAAGGGGTGCGAATGAAGATGTCCTTTCCATTTCCCTTTCCACTTGCAATTCCTTCCTCCATGCTATGATTAGAAGCTTCCCCTAGTGGACTTGTCCCAAGCTCAGATGATGACACTGTAACAAAAACAATAGTTAGTTGAAGGTATAAGAATTTCATCAATTGTAACACTGGTAAGTTTGGGTGGAAGGTATGAGTGGGAGTCTTCTCGATGCTAGAGGAAACATTGTCACCCACTATTCACGGGGCTTGGGTGTCGCCTCTAGCGACATTATTGAAGTGTATGTTTTATTTCAATGTCTTAGTATCACTAAGGAAACGAGCATTACCAATTTGGGAGTCTTTGGTGACTCAATGTTGGTGATACAAGTAGTCATCAATCAATTATATTCCATAACTAACTTATTCAACGAGATAACTCATCGTATTACAATGTTTTTTCAAAATTTTGACGAGCTCAAATTTATCTTGTTACAAGACACCTTAATACTGTAGTTGATTATTAGGCCAAGGTTGGAACACAATTAGTCAAGGGAGAGATATTAGTTAATGGGGTGGGACAGGGGTATCATGTTTTTCCTTGATGTCCCTCCCACCCCTTTCATTTTTCGAGCCCAAGCTTGCAAGTGGTGGCTCTCAGGTTTCGATCTCTCTTCCTCACACACTCAGGGATTAAATTTTGTTCCGTGACCTTTCAATCTGAGGTGTGGAGTTCTAGGCTTGAAGTGGGTGTGATGGGTTCCACCATGGTTATATCGTCTATGGAGATCCAACGTGACCATGTTGTTCAAGGTGCAAGAGGGGTTTATTCCTAGGGAAAACTTGTGCTCAGTTGAAAGGAAATTTCATCTACTAGTTTTTTCTTTGTTCGTTCTGTCCAGCTCGGTTATGGGTGCTCTATGTGCTTCCTTTGTTTCACCGATGCAAATGAAAGTGGGGAATCTGTTCTCATATGTCATTATATATCATGTGTTTTTAAGGTTCGTGACCATTCTAATACGTTTATTCTCAATCGTGGGTTCTCCTTCATTGTTTTTTGGGCCCAAGATGTGGGCATTTTTGGAAACTAGTTTCTTTAGTCAGGGTATTCATCGCCTCCATCCATGGAGCCCTCTTGGAATGATTTCAAGCAAGTTCTCAGGAGACATGAATAAATAAAACAATCCAACAACTCAACCCTCCATTATCTCTCGAGTAAATTTGGGGATTTAGAGCAGGCCCTAGTCAACCTGACAATCTCCAAGAACCAAAAAACATAAGTGGCTCTAACTGCTCTCAAGAGGAGGATGAATGGATTGGAATCAAAAAATCCAAAATATTAAAGCTCATCTTAACACCCAAACTATAGCATCTACTTCATTTGTTCATGGTTGAATGCTTTCTAGAGAAGAAGGGACCAACAATGGATTAGACATGGGTATTGTTCCTATGGATATTGAAGAAGGAGTCCCCCGTAGAGCTCCTTAAATTTCGGGCTCTTTTCCCTCCAATTATTATATTCTTTTAAAGGTTAGTTGGAGTTTAGGTAGTTTTTACAAGGATGTAATCAACTCTGATGAGAATAGGAATAGTCTAATAAAAATCATTTTTCCTACTGTAATAGATTTAGAATTGTTGAGAGGATGGGGGTCTGATTTTGTAATGATTTTGTTGTTGTTTTCTTCGGCATAGCCCCTATTAATATAATCTAATTTCAATTCTGGTTAAAAATAAAAATAAAAACTATAACACTGGTAAATAATCCATTTGGAACCATTTAAATCCCCAAGGCTATGTTTCAATAGTTTTAATTTGCGAAATTGTCCACACAATCTGAGATGAGATGAGAATGTTGCGATGAGTAAATACATAGATACACAATTTTTTTTCTTTATAGGGACATGTATAACATGTATAATGATTTACCTAGTGTTTTGTTTTAAAGGTTCCTCAGTATGTGTGTATCTATTACTTGACCTTTGTATGCTTAACATGTAGCGGTATATAGTAAGTCCAAAATTCACAAACTCCTTTAAATTTGCATCATGTTTCTATTATATGAAATTTTTCAAGTTTTAAAATATGCCCTCCTATTACTATTACAACCAAGATTTCACTCGCTGCATTAAATCAATATTGATATTCAAGTTCACCACGACAAAATTTACTGCTCTTCCTTAAAGGGTGTTAGCGACATTTCTTGTCTTGGACCTAAGAGCATCCAGGTCTGTAGGTTGCACAAAGAACACCCAAGCATAGCACATAAATCCCCATTTCAGGCTGAAAATCAAGTGAGCGGGCAAAATTATGTTGTCAATGGCCCAGATTCATCCATAGGAGAAGATCGACGATCGGCAGGAAATCGCGGTTAGCGGAGTTGCACCGGGATTAGTGCGATGGGTAGCGTCTATATACATTCATAAAGGATCTTGGTCATCCATCCAAAAGGACACGTGGTGCGCGATCATGTCATGTCGACATTCGGGGATTCGAGGGGTAAGATCTCCTCGTCATTTTACATCTCGAAACCCTGAACCCCGAAACGTCGATAAGTGCATTTGAAGCTAAGCCCATGGTCCTAGCACTCGGTCACATCAAGCGAGCCTGATAATGGAGGCAACCCTCTTCTAACATCAAATTCCATCTCGACCGTTCCTCTGGAGGACACACGACATACATCCGTGATTTTGCGGTTTGGTCAATCAGGATTTTGAGAAGTGTTGCATCGTGAACCCTCGATGCCAGAAATCCTGAAAGAATCGAGACCGTCCCTTTGAAGGACACACGGCATAAGATCTGAGCCACAGGTGGGACCTTTCAAGATTTTCATAGTGAAAGCGCCGAAGTCATCTCAGTCATCCATCCGTCGATGAAACTCCGACGCATTGGACTTAAAGGGCACATGGATCTGGGCGACCAGGATCTGTGTGCTTAGATCTATGGTCAGGAGCAGATTTCAGAGCCCCCCTACCTTTCTACCTTTAAGTGGAGGGGGGGGCGTCTGGAATCGAGGGTGAACCTCTCTGACAGCTACAATCAGAGCGCCCAGATCAATGACTGAGGTTGTTTCTGGCGCCCCCTTTGCTATCCTGACTTTAATAAAGGTATGGGGGGCCCTTCTTGACTTGTCACCTTCTGTCCCATCCTCCCCCTGTTAATGTGGCGCCTCCTCATTGCGTCTGTCCCCACTTCCTCCAAATCACTTACTGCTTCCCTCTTCCCTGTCATCTACCCAAATTCTCTCTCTCCATCCACATGGCCCCTCCTCAGCTCATTGCCCTCTCGCCTCCTGCCATGTGTCCCTCTCACTCCTAGTCACCTCTACCTGTATGATCATTCCTTTTACTCCATGTCCACCTGTACCCCCGCAATCCACACACCTTCCTCCTCTTTCCTTTTCAGACTGCGTGGCATTCCTCAACTTATGTCACCGCTCCTGTTTCCTCTCCATCGCCTCCACCGTGTTGACGCCATCGCTCCCATCATACCCTTTTTCACATCCGCCATAGGGGTCCCTCGCAGCAGTCCAGCGAAGAAGCATCCAAATAGAAACCGTTCAGCTGATCCAGGTAGCACCATTAGGAGACCTCCATGTATCAGAAGGTAGGGTTGACCGAGGCTATCCCCAGTCCCAAGAAAGCAGTTATTGTGGTTGTTGCTGGTGGTTGGGTATCATCTCCGCCATAAAAGGAAAGTCCAGCAAAGGACTAAAGCTGGTCGATTCATCTGCAGCAGGATAGTCTGAAATCTGATAGCGTCTATCTTGGGTGCATGATCAGCCAGAGTCTTCATGCATAGACTGTCAGAAGACGTAGACACAATGTTTTTAATGCAACATCTTGTTTTTGTTGTTGTTGCTGTTTTGAGTATATGTAGGCATTTTCTCCATTTTTGTAGGCATCGATGGTAGAGCAAAGCTCTCGACTATAAAGTTTTAGCAACACTCTAGTTCTATGGTTATGCATCTATATGCGAGATTTCTTGTTTTATGACAGACAATCTTTCTTACTCCATGTAATTTTCATCTTATGCTGAGAGAGTTCGTGAACGACTGATTTGTGCGAATTATTGCAATCATGTTATGATAAAGGATTTATTGTTGCATTGTTGTATTCTCTGATGTTTTGCATTTGAATGTAAGACGATCTTGCATTTAGATGCCTTCTCCTATAGTCTGTTAGAAGCCTGATATTTATGCCAGACCCTTGCACTCCTCTTATACAAGTCTTCCCCCTACTCACCCTTATTACAACTTATTGTTTGGAGTTTAACTAAGACCTCACTTGCCCACGCATGCCTGACCTGGTTTAAGAGTTGGAATAATATTGTTTTGAGTTAACTTCCATTCGATCACCCCTTTTCATAAACAAATCATGACATAAAATGATGGGCGTCGGGCTCTGCTCTTGTAAGCAATCCAGGAGTGACTTCTGATGCTAACATTTTTGGCGTCGTTGCCGGGGACGAAATTGAAGATTTTCCCTGGGTAGGACAACATTGAGCCTCTGATTTTGAAGGTGAATCAGGCATCAGAGCCATTACAGATTGCTACTGTGCACCTAACGACTCCACTGGGGAAAATCCAAGGTTTCGACATCACTATTTCAGCTGTGGTTACTGTTAGCACACCTGAAAGCTAATCCTAAGGATATTTCTCGAGAAGGTTTCAACAGTTGCTTTCTCATCCTGAGAAGCTTCCTGGGCTAACAACAAAGTTAGGATCTAGCCTTTGATGGTGAACAAGGACCAGACACATTCTAAGCTGTGCATCTTTCACCTGGCGACTCCATGATTCAAAGATCAATTGGCGACTCCACTGGTTCGATATGGAGAAAATCCTTGCTCGCAGGTTTTCTCCTTTTATTTTTTCTGCTACTCCTGGTTTTCCTAATGTCGTCCCCTCTCCGAATGAATGGGCTGGTTATTTTCCCATATTTGGAAAACGTGAAGAGGACAACCTTTCTCAGCACCTCAGTGAGTTTCATGAACTCATGCATCAGTGGGAGATACATCATGAGGATGTATTACTAAAAATGTTCATGTTCTCATTAGCAGGGGATGCTCGTAAATGGTATCATTCTTTAACCCTTGCTAGCATTTCTTCACTCAGTGAATTCCATGCAACCTTCACTGCCTATTGTCAGGAGATTTATCCCTCTGAGTTGATTTTTCATAGTTGTTGTGAGGGATACTACAACAAATTTATACAAGATAGAGATGTCTCTTATGTAGGCTATGAGGATGATCCTGATGACCTGGATTAGAAATCAATCCTTTCTCCTCCCCATTCGTCTGCTTCGGGCGGAGTTGTGGAGCTGATAAAATCTATCGCTACTAGACTTGACAGGTGGGAAGCTGAGCGATGTGTAAAGGATTTTTCACCCTTTGAAGAAGATGATTTTGGTATCTCTACAATGGATGATTATGAAGATCCCAGGGAGGAAGAAGATGCTTTGGGCGGAGTTATGGAACTGATAAAATATATCACTGCCAGACTTGACAGGTGGGAAGTTGAACAACGTGCTGAGGATTTCCCATCCTTTGAAGCAGATGCCCTTAGAAGCTCTACTGAGAGAGATTATGAAAAAAGATTTCCCACGGGTCCTGTTTATGGTCATTATGAATCTGACCCATGGGAGAGCCAAGAAGAAGAAATCCTCCCAGATATGATTATGTCATATGGAGGCTATAATGATGAGGGATGTAAGGATAGATGACTGGGGAAAGAAGATGCTTTGAGTGAATTGATAGAGCAGGAAAAACCTCTCACTTCCCAACATGCAAGGTTGTAATCTGAAGGCAACGGAGAGGGTTTTCCGATCCTTGAGGCACATGTTCTTAGCAGCTCTTTTGAGAAGGTTATTGAAGATTTCATAGCTAAATTAGTTTCTGCCCCTAATGAGTCTATTGTCTCAGTTTTAAAGGAAGAAGCCATTGTGGAAGAGGAATCTTCTCTTTTCCTTCACGATATTTCCCATGACGTGTTTACATTTGGGATTGAATCGAAGGATCAGGAGATCATTCCTTTTCTACAAGATGGGGGAGTTTTGTGCTCACCCATCTTTGATGATCATTTTGGTAAGAAGCAGACCACAGAGCCTTATCCTCTGTCCACTAAAGAAAAGTATCATGAGGAAATCAGCCATCCCAGTCATTCAGAAGAGCAGCTAAGAACACATTTCTTTTTCTATCCAGAGCCAGTCAGCGAGCAGCCATCGCCCGAGATCAGTGAGCCTACGATAGTTTTCCAATCACCTGTGCTTGTCAGAGATATTTAGCCACATGGGAAAAACTGTGTAGTAGAGGAGGTTGCCTGTCGCCAATTTTCAGAAATTCGCCACTCATTCTATGACCCTGTCAGTGAATACATGGAGTGGCATGCCATTTATTCCTTGCAGCCACGCTATTTCATCTCAACTCCAGCCTGTAAGGAGGAGTTGAAGAGTGTAACTATTCTGCTGTCACGGTTACACCATCTGCTAATGATCATTAACAGAAGGAAGGAGCTTCTATCCAGGAAGCTACTTGAATGGCTATGGTGGAAATCTGCTTTCACCTAGCCCCATGTAAAGTTTTTTATTAGTTTAGGATTGTATATAAATAAGCTCCTTTGAGCATGTATCTTTATTTTGTTGCTTTTATTTTT
>CBVK0100740344.1:0-25054 GCA_900067695.1 Picea abies
TATATATATATAAATTTTGAAATTTTTTTAATATTAAAATTAATAGTCTACTACTATAAAATGATTTCTATTATAATATTTTTTATGCCATTTATATTTGATGTTTTTTAATCCTCACAAATTGAATTGCGAAGGGAAAAACATGTTTTAATCATCATCACTACTAGCCTCATTTAAAGACGTTGTCTAGCTTTTCTACAAAATGGTTTTTTTCGATGGAATCCGCGGACATAAATCTATACAAAATCATTATTTTTTGTTGTTTAAAATCGATTTTTGAATGAATAAATGGATTCAACATGCTGAAAAACCCCTGGGGCAATCTGATTATACATAAATAATCACTCAAATCTGCGGATCTAACAATTTTCTCCCGGATTTCGAGCAAATGTCCCCGGAAACAATCATCAGAGAACCTTCATTCTGTATAATGTTTATCCTATAAATCATTTAAGCATGTAGAGGTCGCGGATCACAATGCTTTGTCTGTCATTTATATTTAATGTTATTTAATCAAAAACATGTTTCAATCCTCACCTACTACTAGCCTCATTTAAACATGTAGAGGATGTAGATGTCAACCCGTCGCCGCCCCCTCCCCACTCCAAAATCCAATGGTTAAAATGAATCAAATTTTTTACAGAAGGTAATAATTTGTTTTCCTTTTGTTTTTAGGTTAATGAATTCTAGATCCACAAATATGTTTGCACCCTTTAATAAACAAGTGTTGCATGGTAGCATAGTCCTTGTCAGGCTGGAACGGGAATAAATGCACTGCCATGGCAAGACCGAGGGAGAAATAGAAGCCCATTACATATTTATACCCAAAAATATAGGGTTTCAAGTTATATTCTTATCTTTCCAAAAATAGCCCATTACAATGCATGACATATCCATCTTTAGCTAACTAGCTATTTTTCTTCTGCTACTTCTTTTTCCTTATATAGAGTTTATGTTTTCCTTCTATTTCTGGAAAGTCGTACTATCATCGTTTGTGCCTCCTTTTGTCAATCACTTTATTTAGCATTTTGTCTTTGTTTTGTCTTCGTCCTTCGCATCATTTTGCACCCTTTCTATCTTTTGCATGAATCCTTCCCTCGTGATTCCTTCCTTATGTGGGATTCCTTCCTCCTGTGTGATTCCTTCCTTCTGCGCTCTTGTTTTATAATTAGGTTTTTATATTCAAAAACTTCATGTCCAACAGTTGTGATAACCTCTCAAATTGTTCCTCGTTAACCAAATTGGTGGACCCAACTTCTGTATACACATAATCCCCTAGAAATTGACAATATGAAAACAAAGGCAGATCAAAATCTTCATCGAAATTCATTCTGTAAAAAGAGGGGTCCACGATCACTGTGAATTATTTCATTGCCTCAACACCATTTCCATCCATTCTCAACAATTTTTTGTGTAAAAAACAATTAAAACCCCATAGACGTTTCTCAAGGTGGCCTACGATGAGTTCAAGTTCCTCTTGAAAAATATTTGAAAGGAAATTGATGAATTATGATGTTATTTCTAACATGCATTACCCTCCTTCCACCTGGAAGCAATCACAAGTTACCCGAATCCTAGAGAAAATGCATATGATCTAGGTAAAATGGATAATTGGAAATAGTTTAGTGGTGTCATATCCTCGAATTGTGGCACTTTGTGGATCTCATACTATTCAAGTCGCAAGATTGGAAACCTTGTCTTTCAAAGGCTCAAGACTCTTAATACAACTTCTTACTATGATACCATATTATGAAATGAGCTAGATCACTAAATGAGGAAACCCTAGATAGGGTTGAGTCACATAATTAAGCTCAAAGAAATATACTTACAATAACACATATGATGTTATCAATGAATAACTAGTGCATCTATTACAAAGGAGTTTACCTCCTTATATACGATTTTAAAAAATGTTCATTAAGCAAACCATTTCCACTTATGAATGTGGGATATATTTCTTTACACAAAAAGTGAACATTAACATATTCTAAAGTCATAAAGTGACTTTATTACATATTAATCCTTATATCTCTAATATTTAATGCATCGATCTCACCTTGGTATAGATTTATGTCCACTTTATCCTCCATCTTGAATAAATATTGTTGAGGGTTTATGGCATTGGAACTTGAATGCTCTTTCTTGAGTTATTTTCATGACTCGTTTTTTGGGTCTTCATTATCTCCTAATTTTCCTTCTAATCTGATCTCTGAGTTCGATCCTCTAACTTATCCAAATGGTCTGAGCTTGCTTTCTAGAGCCTCCATGAGGAGGTTCATATGTTGGTAGATATCGATAACTTGTGCTTCGAACCTTGCAAATCTCTCTTTTGTTGGATCTTGAGGGTTATTGTGAACCAAATCATCTACTATGGCTAGGTGTTATCAATGGAATTTCATCCGCAAATGGTTACAGGAATCCAACATCTCCAAACACCCATTATTTCATCCATAGCCCAAAAAATGCATTTCCAAAGGGAAAAAAACTATATAATTGGCTATAAAATCAACATGCACTCAGAATACAAAGGAAGCATGTGCACGTGCACCAGTCGAAAATGCCGAAAAAGTGCACTTGCGCCCGATGTGCGAATGTGGACACAAAAAGCCGTGCATACCTTAGAACAGTGCATTTATGATTTTGGTTGGCCTTCCACCCACTTCTGGTTCATATCCCAAGTCTATTTGACACCCAAATATGAGCTAAATCCAAGTGGTAGGCTTGTCAAAGACCTAAGGGTGCCCTGAAGAGTCCCTTGTTCACATTAAAGACTGGTTGAATAATGCCTCAAAGCTATGATATAAAAAGAGGCCATGGGTGTACTATATTTCAAAGAATTCATTTGTATTGTTATGCTACCTATATTCTCTTGGATGAAACTCTTTCCTCATTAGGGCATACAAGAATCATCTCATTTAGCCACTCAGATCGCCTCTTGAGTGAATGACCTTTGGATTTCTTCACCATTTCCTTCTAGTTTTCTATTTGTAGGAAGAGCTCAATCATTAGGGGTTCAAGAGCCCTCGCTTGGAGGAAGAGGGGACCCATAAGTTTCCCTTTGTCTTTGGTGTTTTCCCACTAATACAACTTATCCATTGGTGGCATGAATGTTGTTTATTTTTTGTTCTATTTCCCTTATTCACCCTAGTTTATCTTATTTTATTGTTATTAGCTTTGTTGTTTGTTTATTTCTTATGCTTGATGTTTCTAACTCTTGCATTCATCTTTGTCCTGTCTAGCTAACCGAACTTGACTTGTAAGTGTCCTTCTTTTTCTCATATAGGTGACGAAAAGGATACAACAGATTGGCGACTCCACTGGGGATAGGTATCAATTTCCTCCCCATTTGGGTTGTTTGAGCACTTCTTTTTGGTTTATTTAACTTGCAGGAACCATAACTAGCCCATGTCTACCTGCAAAAAGCTAAATTCGGAGCTGAGCTGAGATAATTTCATCCGAAATTTTCTTCACGGCCGTGTAACAGAAAGTGTGCGGGTTTTTAACCCACAGGTGCATCTTCTGAGAACGTGCGCCAAACTCACTATGTTTCTCGGCGCATTATGCACACCTGCGCTAGCAAGTCATTTTTTATTTGCACATTGGCACGACATGCACCTCTGTTTACTCTGCAACCCGCGCATTTGTCCAGAAATTCACACACTGTAAGGGTTTTAGTGATCTATAGAAGGCCCATAGCCTTCTTAAGCTTGATTCCATGAAAATTGTAATATGCACCACACTTAGATTCCCTGTCCACATAAAGGGTTAGTCAAAACATAGGCACTTAGGGGGTTAAAATTCATATTTATCCTCTTTTTTCTTTCATTTTTCCACATGGATGGATAGCTTTGATTAAATTTAAGTTGGAATCATTCTATATAATATATATAACCACTTTCATTGGGACTAGAAATTGAACATCAATCATTAAGTATGCTCTTCTCTCATTCCATAGAGCGATCTTGAGAATCAAAAAAACGATTGAAGGAAGATTTCACCTCCCTTAAGGACAAAATCTTTAGGAGAGGACAACAACCCCCTTGAGACTCCTCTTAGTTTCTTTTTCAAAACTATGCTATCTTTGTAGCATGTGAGCATGTATGGGCCCTTACAAATTTAAGATGAGTTTGTAGCATGTGGGCATGTATGGGCTATAGTTTTTTAACCTTTATTAGATTAAATCACACTAGGGAGTTAAAGGATTGGTAAGAACCCATATCTCCACATGCTCGTTCTCTAGGGACTTTAAAATTTCTTCAAGGTTGTACCAATGGAATTTAGTAAATTAGGTAATCAAGACTTGTAAGGACCACACGAATTCCACATGCAACAAGGTGACACCTAAATTATTAAAAATTTGGCACACTTTCACTTATTCACACACAAAGTAACTACTCACTCACATAATTTCATCTAGAGTCGTGGATGTAGAAGTAGGTTTCCTCCAAAGGGATTCCGAAACACCCCACCATTTTCTTGACGAGACTATCCACTCCCACTTAATTTCAAAACATGATTGGTTCAAACCCCCAATCTCTCAAACAACCACATCTAATTTTTTTCTAAAAACTCACTAAGTTTTCCTCCACAAGAGGTGGAAAAAGAATTTTTTAGTCTAAGTGGGATCTCGGGGATAGGTATCCAAATAACTCCCCATTATCTGGTTTTCACATTTTCAAACATTAGAACTTGTCAAATAAGGAACTTTAAAATCCTCCAAGTCAAGTGTTCCTAACACCATAAGGCAGGGAGATACCCGTGAAGGTTTGAAGGCCGAGGTCCGTTTGTTCTGTGCGTCCCCCCTTGAGCCACCCACCTCTTGGATGAGATCCAGTGTGTGACCCATTTATGAGGCCGAAAATCTAAATGTCACACTTTGATCGAGGTACCTAGTGACCAAATTTTAGGACATCTACCCAGGTGGCAATTATGGGCTGCAATTTCACCTTGATCGAATTTTGTGTGGCTATTGGGAAATATCTCCATCTCTTTTGGGATATGCCCCCTCTACCCCTCATTATAGCTGATTGTTTCACCCTTCACTAATTCCTATTCCGGTGACTTCATAACCCACTGTTGAGTGCTATTGAAAGGTCCAGTGCTATTTTGAGAGGAAGGGTGTTACATCTTTTAGAACACAAGAATTTTTTTTTCTTTGTTCTCCCACGTTGACAAAATCCACCTACCCACATATATGCTTCTTTATCAATTGATTTATGTATGATGCTCTTATGATTACAAAATGATTGTGAAATATATTGTGAAGGTCCAAGTAATACAAAGTCTCTTGTTCATTTATTACTCTCATCAACAGTTTCACACATTCATTTTGCTAGTCATATATCATAGGGGACCCATAGAACCCCCGTTGTTCCAGACGCTTGCAAAATATCCCTCCCATTTGAGGAGGAGTTCCTAGTCTTGCCAACTCATCAAATCAACCCTCTCACACCCTCGTGAGTGCTACTTTCTTGGGATCAACTTTACTTGGTTCCACTTTACTGGGGTCCACTTCCTAAGGTCAACCATCCACTATATTTCCTTTACAAGGAAGCGGGGGGCACACTTCTTCCCAAGGAGGAAGTACCACCCCACCTAACCCCCCTCATAGGTCAAGTACACAAAACAATCACACCATGGTGGGAACTAATCCTCCACCACCACCCCAGATGCCATACTTGGCTTCCCTCAATATACTAGAACTGACTAAGCTCACCAATGATCCTATATTGCATGACCCCACATGGCCTATAATGCCTACCAAACTACCTTTAGACATCCCCAAGTTTGAAGGAAAAGAGGGAGATGACCCAACCAACCATATCATGACCTTCCACTTATGGTTCTCTTCAAACAACATGATGAACAACTCCATATGATTGAGGTTATTCCAACACACGCTCACTGGCCCATCAACGAAGTGGTATGTAGAAGAGAAATTTGGGTCCCATGTGACCTTTGAATCTTTGGCCAAAGCATTTTTGAGCTTCTTTCAACTACCAATCCGTCATGGCAATGGTCTCAAACTGCTCTCAGATTTTAAACAAACCTCCACCACACACATCGCTAACCACATTCACGAATGGCATCAATGATGTAACATGCAAAGATGAAGCAACCAAGCAAAAATGCCCCAATTGGTTTCTGAAATCACTTGTTTCCCTCCTTGCCAAGGATGTGGCCGCCACCTTCCTCCATTCTGAAGATGAAGCCATCGGCAAGGCTCAATAGTTCGAACTCATTTATTCATAGTCAAGATACTTATATACGGTACTACCTAACGCCCCAAGACCCGTACCTTTCGGCCAGGACAAACCTAGGATGTCTCACTCAGCGGATGGCTTGATTGTTACCACAACACACCACAATCCACTCCCCCAACAAGCACCTATGTATGGTACACTTAAATATTTGTCTGTATATGGAGGACCCCCTTATTATCCTCCTCCCCCGTATCAACAATCATACCATGTTTCCCTTCCTCCACTCATAAGTTGACCACCGTCGGCACCCACAACACGCCCAATTGTCCAACCAAGTTCTAGTACCCCCTCTACCTCATCTTACACCTTAAGAAATAGTGAAAGCACTACGTCTTCCTATGTACCCTATGGATCATTGACACAAAATAATCTGTACTTTCCATTTCCTGGCCCTCCACAACCCATGGCTCCAGCACAAGGACACCCATACGTTGGGGTTAATTTTGTTCAACCTTCTCCCATTCAACAATATCAAAATTTGGAACAACTGAATATGGAAAATTTGATCCATCAGCTGAATAATGCCAAAAACAAAGGAAAAAACTGAAACAATAATAATCCAGGACCAGCAAGAAATCACCCCCAACAGAGCCAGCCTATCGGGGGAAACCAAAATCATGGGAACTAGAAACCCCAAGGGGGCAATAACAACAAACACCAAGGGAACAATAGCAACAATCTTAAGACAAACTTCCCTTGTTCTCTTTGCGGTGTGTATGGCCTTTATACCCACCATTTCCCTCAAATCTTTGACTTTAAATGGATGAAAGAATCTGGAAATGGACCATGTCCCCGAACACCACCTGCCCCTCCGCAAGCCCCCAAACAATATGTGAAAACCCCCACCCAGTCGTGCTGCAAAACCCTATTCCACACCAAGGGGTGATGAATACCCAACAAGAGATGCATCTTGTCCCACCACATATGGGACAATATCCAAACCCAGACACTTCTGCAGATCATACTATCCTCCTCACTAGCGAGGAAGCATTTCTTCTACAAATGCACAGTCGTCAATACAACGCACCCCTTGACTCTGCTCCTAGTACCTTGGAAGCAACCCCAGTCACAACTGGACCACCTTTGATAATTCCTCACCCTAATACTGAAACACCCCTTTGTATTCCCCATATCCTTTTGCGACGGAATGTCAACAACCCTCAGGCTAGGGAGACACACAATTATAGTTTGGTCGATGACTTGGCATGATCTCCTACTTCCATGTCAATTTTAGAAGTCCTTCAAACCTTTCCTACTCAACATAAGTCATTACTTTCTGCCCTAGGGGTAGTCGACACTGCTGATACTCGACTCATCACCTTTGATCTTGATAGTGGGGAACCTCGTCTCCCTGCTCTGGTTTCTTATATTGGTTAAAATCTGGAACATCATAGTTCATCTTTGACTCATTGATGAAGGTGCATCCACATGCATCATGTCCAAAACCGTATGGAAGAAACTTGGCTCCCCTGAACTCATACCATCTGCCATCACTCTAAGAGCTTATGATGGACGACCATCCTTTCCTGAAGGGATATTTCATAATTTCCCCGTCGAAATTGAGGGCAAGACTATCCTCATTGACATTGAAGTTATCAACTCTCCACTCGATTACAACATCTTGTTCAGATGTAGTTACATGTATGCTATGAAGGTTGTGGCATCTTCTGTGTTTCACACAATGATGTTCCCCCACAATGAGAAGATAGTCACCAACGACCAAGTGTCACATTACGAGCCCAACCCTTCCTCCAACATCGATAATATCCTACCCTTTGTCCACACTAATCCTAATGACTACCCACTCATCAAGATGGGTCCCATAATTTTCAAAGACCCACCTTTTCTAGGAACATACCATGGAGCACCTCTACTCATACATCCCTTAGCACAAGTATGTGTCATCTCATCCAATCGAACATAAACTGGAGATACCTTTCCTCACACAGAGGATTCCTTACTATCTGACGTCCCACTCGTTGCAGAGCTCCTTCCTCAAGAATCCCCTGAAAACTCTTCATCTCCCCCTGTTCTCGATTTCACTCTCCCCCAGGGCCACATCTCAGTTTGGGAGACAGTACCCCAAGCCATTACTCAAATTCCCTTCTTTTACCCCCCACCGAGCTTCCAATCTTTCTAGGTAGCCGCAACACTTACCCTTCCCAATATGTTGCTAGCAATCCTAGTATGGTATCTACATCCACCTATGATGGTCCCTAAACCATCCCTCCCTCCCCAAACCAAAGGAATCTTGATGCATATTCCAATATTTACTCCAACCACATCACCCTCACCCCCACTCGCTAGTACCACCGCTACAACTAGGGGCAGAAGGAAGAAGAAATATCCCATCGCTCCACCTCTCCCACGAGATCAACCTCCTTGTGCACTATGCAAGAAATATGGACACCCCACCAATAAATTTGTGTCTATTCCTGAGCTACGCAATTTAATTCAACTCCCTCGAGAGACGACACCGCTTGTCTGTCCATCTAGTGTACCTAGTACTACCACTGCATCCCCCACTACAGGAAGCAAAGGGTTGCGAACAAAATTTGCATGTGCCATCTATTCATAGTATGGCCATTAAAACCACCATTTCCTTGCTCTACCTCAATTTCAGCAGACGCTAATGACAATACACTGAGCTTTCAGCAAGAACCGTCCCTTTCTGTGTCATATCAAACCCATGTCACAACTTCAGTCAATGAACATATGAGATCCCCTTTCTCTCTCTGCAAGTCACTTGATCCTTTCACATACCAATTTCCTATGATCATTGAATACAGGCGTCACCAAATGGCCCTGATTCACAATCCTATACCCCCCCACTACCAACAGAACCAATTATTACCCCTACGCCATCACCTGATGTTGCTCATATCTTCTCTCCTGAGCCTGAGGCACTCCCTACTCCTCCATGGTTCGTAGATACCTTATATGAGTATTTGACCCCAAATCCCCCCAATTCTCCAGTTCATTTCCCCATAAAAATCTTATGCCCGACTACCATTTTCAACCCACAGTATCTCGATATTTGGTTTATATCGACCGAACCATCACAACCCCCTTACATCATTCCCCCTACTTCTTAACCACCCGAAGACAACCACACAGTGACAGTCACCAATGTTACTCCCCTGGATCCCCTATATTCTTGACAGTTCCATTGCAACAAAGACATCCTCGAGGAATTAACTACCATCGATTGCCCATGGGACCCACTCCATCACAGAGTGCTCTTTCTTTCACGAGAAGCCTTTACACCTCCCTAGAAAAACCCCATATACACAATCGAAACAAAATATTTTCTCCCCTCGGGGCATATAGATTGGTTCAATAACCGTATCCCATCCCCCGACGCTTTTGAAGAAGGCAACATGGCCAACATTTCCCCCATCGTCAAAATCAATATTTCCATAAAACCTGGAATCATAGAGGAAATCACCATTGGCGCCGCATGTTCTCCTGAAGAACTCATAGCTTACAAAACTCTCTTCTAGGAATACCATGACATATTTGCCTGGCCATACACAAAGATGCCCGGAATTGATCCCTCTATTGTCTAACATCGTATCGACATGGCATAATATCACCCCTGTATGAAAAAAACAACGTCCACTACACCCATCCAAAGTGGCAGCCATCAATGTAGAGATTGACAAATTATGCACTGCAGGGTTCATATACCCCATCACATATACGCCATGGGTCTCCAACCCCATCCCTGTTAACAAAAAACAGGGTATTATTCGCGTCTATATAGACTTTCATGATCTCAATCATGCCTATCCCAAAGACAATTTTCCAACGCCCTTTATCGACCAAATCATTGATGATTGTGCCAACCATGAGGCTTTGTCTTTCATGGATGATTTCTCTGGCTAAAACCAAATTCAGATTCACCCATCTGATCAATAAAAGACCGCATTCACTACCTTCTGTGGCACTTTTTCATATCGTGTCATGCCTTTTGGCCTCAAGAACGTTGATGCCACTTTTCAATAGGCCATGAAATAGATTTTTCATGATCTAGCTCATATCATCATCGCATACTTGGACGACAAGACCGCTCGATCCAAGAAGTGCACTCAACATCTCGATGATTTACGAATCATCTTCCAAAGGTGTCGTTAATACAATATCCACTTGAACCCCCATAAGTGCGTATTCTGCATCACCGCTGGAGGCCTCCTTGGGTTCATTGTTTCCCAACGTGGCATCACTGTGGACCCCCTCAAGGTCCAAGCCATCACAAAAATCCCCCCCCCTCAGAATTTACACCAGCTGCAAAGTTCACAAGGGAAAGCTAACATTTTACATCGCTTTATCCTCGATTACGCCACTCATGCACATGGTTTCCTTTTCCTCTTACGTCACGATATCCCATTCAAATGGGATGAACATTCCCAAACCACTTTTGATGATCTCAAAGAGGCCCTCTCCAATGCCCCATTGATTAGTCCACCCGACTATGACCGCAACTATATCCTCTACTTATTGGCCCCAACCATCTCTGTAGTAGGAGTCCTTGTCCAATTAGGGGATGATGACTGTGACCATGTAATTTACTATATTAGTAAAAATCTTTTAGGGCCACCCTTGAAATATAATCATGAAGAGAAAATCGCCCTTACAGTTTTTCTCACAGTCTAGAAACTGCACCATTACATCCTGCTCTGAACTACCAAGGTCGTAGCAGATTCCAACCCCATGCAATACTTTCTTAGCTGTCGGCAAATTGATGGCAAATTTTCCCTATGGATCGTCATCCTCCAGGAGTACGACCTCGAATTTTCAACACCCAAGAGAAAGAAATCCATCGTCCTTTCCGAACTCATTATGACATTTCCCTCCGATATTACTAGCTCTCCCGTCAATACAGACTTCCCCGACGAACATCTCTTTTTCATCCCCTTGGATGACCCTTGGTATGACGATCTCCTCATCTATCTCCGAACACAGAAGTTCTGAAACCACCTCTCTCAAGACGATCGTCAATGTATTCCCCACCAGGCCCCTCGCTACCTCCTTATTGGTGATATATTATATCGACGAGGGGTCGACACCATACTTCGTCGATGTTTGAATATCGATGAAGATGATAGAGTCTTGAATGACTGCCACAATGGTGCCTGCAATGGCCACCTCTTAGGGATGTCCACTGCCTAGAAAATCATTCGAACAAGCTACTTTTTCCTCACTTTGTTTCACGATTTCATCCACGCTGTGAAGCGATGTGACAAATGTCAGCTATATGCCAACAAAGAGAGAGAACCACCCGCTCTTCTGCACCCAGTCATTATTGCTGACCCCTTTTGAAAATGGGGCATATACTTCATGACTTGCAACCCTCCATCTATAAATGGACACAAATACATCTTCGTGGAAGATGATTATTTCACCAAGTGGGCTGAAGCCATGCCAACCTTCAACAACACTGCTGACACTGCATCACATTTCTTTGTTAACCACGTCATCTCCCACTTTGGAGTCCCACTACAGTTAGTCTCCGATCACGGGAAACACTTCGAGAATGAGATTTTTGTCTAAATCTCCTCTAGGTTAGGATTCTCCCATGATTTTTCCTCCCCATACTACCCTCAGTCCAACGGACAAGTAGAGGCGGTCAACAAGGTCCTCAAAACCATGTTGCAACACACAGTTAACAAGCATAAGACCAATTGGCACCATATGTTGTTTTCCACACTATGGGCTTATCACATGGTAGTTAAAAATGCCACTAGTTTCACAGAATTTCATCTTGTCCATGGGGTCAAGGCCACTCTCCCCATCGAGTGATAAATCCCCACCTTACGCACCGCTATTGAGCTATTACATGACACTGTTCGAATGGAGTAGCGTTTTATGAACTTAGAGTCGTTGGATGAAGACCGTTAGTCTTAATTACAAAACAATGAAGCATCCAAAAAACGGTCGGAGGCCACCTTTGATCGCCATGTCAACCTTCAATCATTCAATGAAGGCAAGCTCGTCCTTTCTTATGATATCGCTCACGATACGCTTGACCATGGAAAATTCGAGTCATTATGGCATGGACCTTACATCATCCAACATTGCCTTACTAAAGGCACATACATCCTGGCCTCTCCTGAAGGCCAGCCTTTTAAAGAACCCATCAAAGAGTTGTACTTAAAGAAATTTTATGCCTGAGCATAGCCATTCTACACTAGGCTTCTTCTTTTTTTACACTTTTTGTAGCATTTTTTAATCTTCTTTTCCCTCGTGCCTTGCGTCTAATATACCATTTTTGTTATTGACAGATGCCTCCTCCATCATCCTACCACATTGGTTACGCTGATGGAGCTAGCCATTGGACATAAAATCTCGCTTCGATCCTCTATACCCCCTCACATGAACTGCTCCACTCCAGCGACAGATGTTTGGGTTCAATAACCAACAACCAAGCAGAATACACAGTCGTCATTGGCCTCCTTGCCGAGGCCAGTCACCGCCATATTTGTCACCTTAGCGTCTTACTAGATTCGCAACTCGTTGTCCTTCAACTCAACAATGTGTACCGTGTCTGCGATCCTTACTTCTTCCGCAAATACCTACAAGTTAGACTTTTATCTCAACATTTTGATTCAATCACATTTACACATATCCCAAGACAATGCAATCAAATAGAAGATAATATGTCTAACCTAGTGTTAGATTGACATTTATCACATCAAGTTACCATTACACATACATAACCCATCAAAATTCTATCACAACCTGTAAATTAGACATCATAAATAAACATCACAAAAACATCAACACATGTGAACATCACAAGCATCCAAAAATGTATATCCATGTATATATATATGTCGATCAATGTGCCATCAATGTTTACAAAAAATAGTTCAACATGTACAACATTCGTAGGCACGTGAACCACCTCACCCCTATAAGTACAAAATCGGTGTCACATCACCATATACAAAATGGGCTCGCAAGTATCTATAAATACAACAATACATATACTCAAGGCACTCATGGCTCTTTTAGGGCCCCACCACCTGGTCCTCTCTTTGGAGGAGGTACCCCAGTAGCGAGGGGTCCCTCAGGTCCTAGGGGAAACCACCTAGTCATAGTCGCCCCCACTGCAGTTGCTCTGTGGATAAGGGTCCGCAACTCTGCCGAAAGGCCCACACACTGCTCCAAGACTCCCTCATCCTAGATCTGTGTCCACATGCCCTCCTACATTCGTTGTAGTACCGCCTCCAATCGGCGGCGAAAATCCTCGAACTCTGCCTCGGCCCCCACCAGAGGAGCATGTGAAGGCCCTGCACCAGGGTCATCAAATCGATGTCTCTGAACTACTCTATCATCATCAACTGGCCTCGCACCAACCTCATCCTATCGTCGTCTCTCCCCTGCTCGTGGCCCCCCCCCCGCCCCCCCCGTGGTGGTCTCACGGGCCCCTAATGAGTCAATGCTCTGACCATCTCAACCTCCTACCCACGAGTTCCCACATATGCACACACAACACAAAAATGATAGAATCAACATCCATACATACATAAAACATATGTTATACTATCCAAAAATCAAAACCATCAAATAAATCAACATACCTCTATGGTCGAACACCTCTCTGGGGGGTAGCACCATATCTAGGTCCTCCCGGAAGTCCACCCCACTATATGGGTATCGGAGTATGATCTATGGAATATGACACCGCACCCATGTAGCCTCGGCCGTAAAGTAATGGCCACCCTCCCCACCCCCATGCTGAACCAAAATCGTCTCCCACTGCCTCAGTCGCAGCTCTCGCACACCTGGTGCATCCAACAAAACTCTCGGGTGCAACATAGGCACCCTCTGCAAAAACCAAGCCACCAAGATCGACCTAAAGGAAAAGTCCCATGTGTCCGCAACTCGATACCTGTTGAGCTAACCCACCATCTTGGCATGAAACATCAACCCCCAGGTAAGGTGCTCACCACTCAGTGCCCTTTGCATGATCTTCAACTGACCACCACTGATCTGCTGAGTCGCGAGAGATCCATACACCCTCACAATCATTGATGCAACACAACGATGCACAAGGGCATCCATCATCCCAATCCTGACCACAAAGCCAGTCATGTAGTCCTCTCCTGAACAATAGGTCCAGGCTAGGACAACCAACTATCCATCCCCGGGTAACACGGGCTCAACTGGTAGTTGGGTTCCCCGAAAAAGGAGTCCAATGAAAAAATACACATCCTCTATCGCAGAGAATACGAGCTGCTCACCTCACACAATGAAGCACTATAGATCTGAGCTCCACATCGAGATCAGGAACTACAATAGGTACTCTTGTGCCCGCACTAGTGAACACTCAAAAAACTTTAGCAACCCACATGCTGCTAAAGGGCCCCGTACAACCGACTCCTCATCTCTCACCGCCTCTCTCAGGCATGCCCAATCCCTCTCCCTCCAGTGGATTGGCATCATCAACTGGTCACCTGCATCCACATATACAGTACTTTATTATCCATCACAACCAATTAAAACACCAAAATATCCAAAAAATGATAAGATTTTACACCCCTCAACTTTTCCTCAAGGGCGCGACTGTTTTCCCCACAGGCGTGCACATATGCGCACCTGCTCAATCCATAGTTGTGCATGCATGTGTAACTATAAGTGATACAGGGGCGCATGCATGCACCCCTATCACACACAGACAGACACGCATCCTAGCTCGCCTGTTCGCTACACAGTTGCCCACACATGTGCAACTGTCAGCAACACAGTCGTGCATGCATACGTAGTTGTGCTTCGAACAAGCACACATCCGATGCACGCATATTTTCCCCACTCGACCGTCCCCATGCACGGTTGTCCCAATTACAACCGTGCACTCATGTGCGTGAATCATTGGATCGCCCACACACTAGGGGGGGCACCCTCATAAAATCCTCCTGTATGGCCATCCGTACAGCCCTGCCCAAAAAATAAATCCTAATTACTATGCAGGAGGATATGACCACTAACCTAGCACTCGTTGATCCTAAATCAGCTAGCTCGATCTCCCAGAATCTCCAAAATCTCCTTTGAAACCTCTCGTCCACTCACTAAGATAGCAGGTACAAATGAGGTGGCATTATGGGCCCTACAACTATATATAGTCCCTTCTGCCAAACTTCCATACTCAATTACAGGAGTTCCAGTCATCCTTTTTTCGATCCATCTTCAACCACGGGATCAAAATCTCCCCCCTACACAGTCACATCCCCCGAATCACCATCCATCCTCAACCCTGAAGGATGCATTTTTCTCGCATCATGCCCAGGTACGCCTGCTTATATTCACAAGTTATTGAATTACTGTTATATGTTCTTTATCTTTAGATATTTTTCACGTCAACTACTCAATTTTCGTGTGTGTAGGTACTTGATCATCATGCATCAGTGCTACCCCTTTAGGTATATCATCGACACTAGCATGTAATCATTCCCTCTGAATATCAATTGCATTTACCAGTCACACCCTCTGATCTTTGCCTCTAGGGTCCCCCCCATCCGACTTTGCAGTACTCACACCTCCGCTGCATCTTCAGTACTGTCAACCGGTAGCACTCTCTCCCACATGATTTGTCCCAATTATAGTCCCCTTCAGCACTTTGACACTCATGTTGTTTTCATCCCCTAGGGCTGGAAGTCCCAATAGTTTTCGCATTCCCGAAAATCAGCAACATGCTCCTTCTCCTCATTTTGCTAGCTTTCCCAAATGGACTCATGGATCATCTCAATACGGTTCACACTTGATTGCACCTCCGCAATATCATTAACCCTCCATCTCATCCACTAACAGTTTTCCCATTTGTAGATTTCCCTCCATTCATTTACCTAATACATAAACCCACCTCTGGGGCCCCCACCCTCCACCTGTTTTCAAGCTACTTGAGCCCTCACCGGCCAAGCCATCTTACACCGGGGCAGCCATTTCTCTATCTGCACCCTTCTCCCAACTTATTCTTTATTCATTTGGTAATTGTACAAAGCCTTTCTTTCCAACATTTACATAGTTTTTTGTCGTCACCTTTGGCGACCTTCTTTTCTCGGCAAAGAAACCTATATCGCCCTTAGTTGGGGCATTCCTTACCTTCTACTTTTATTGACATCTTCCATAAAACCTCGAGTATCCCATAGTCCATGTACCCCTGATCTCTGAGTTTGTCCACTTTTTCACGCCTCTGGCATAATTTAACCCACATCTAGTTGTCCCCCTAACACTAGATCCAGTTTCTCGGTTGTTGCCACTCATCTTTCACATATATCCCCAACCAAGGAAAATCTTGAGTCTCCCCGCATCTTGACTTTGCCCATGTCCCTCCTCAATTCCTGATCTCATCCCATGAATTTCATGAAGCCCTTTGCTTCTTGGAGTCGCGTCTCCCTTTCTGTCGACATCAGCACAATTTCTAGAAGGGAGACAATATCTTGATTCTCATTACCTTTACAATGAGGAGTCTCGGGCGGCACAGAGAGAACCATCATTGTTATCTATTGTTGTTGACCCCCATAGCATTTGAATTCAACACCATCTCATGCTACGGTGGGTCTTACTTTGCGAGTATTGCAGTTGTTTTATCTTAGCTGAAGACCTCTGAAATTTGATAGGCTATCAATGCCCGAGTATCGTTGACACTTCTTATAGGTGTCATCGCCTCTTTTCAAAGTTTGTTCACCATCAGAATTTTGCTCTGCCATTATAAAACTACCCCTGAGGGCACTGCAGTTATCTATGTCACCATACAACTTCAGTTACTGTCTAACACATTTTTGAGTTACATGACACAAGAATGGGGCATGCCCTCCTCATTTGTACATAGTTTTATTTTTCCACACCTCGCGAAAGGTTTGGGTCCTACAAGTTCCCCTCTCCCTCCAGTGGGTCGCTCTTGCAATTCTTCTCAACACTCTTTCTTACAAAAGTACTCTCAGTAGAAGAAACATTGATGTATTTTGGCTATACATATGCTCCTAACCTCACACATCATGGGACATATGTTATCACTGGAATTTCGTCGGCAAATGGTTACAGGAATCCAACATCTCCAAACACCCATTAGTTCATCCATAGCCCAAAAAATTCATTTCCAAAGGGAACAAAACTATACAATTAGTTATAAAATCAACATGTGCTCAGAATACAAAGGAAGCATCCGCACGTGCACCAGTCGAAAATGCTGGAAAAGCGCACATGCACCCGATGCACGATTGTGGACGCAAATATCCATGAATACCTCAGAACGACACATTTATGATTTTGGTCAGCCTTCCACCCACTTTTGTTTCATCTCCCAAGTCGATTTGACACACAAATCTGAGTTGAATCTGAGTGGGGGACTGGTCAAAGACCTAAGGGTTCCCTAAAGATCCCGTTATTCACACTAAAGACTTGTTGAATAATGCCTCAAAGCTATGCTATAAAAAGAGGCCATGGGTGCACTATATTTCAAAGAATTCATTTGTATTGTTATGCTGCCTATATTCTCTTGGAGGAGCCTCTTTCCTCATTAGGGTATACAAGCATCATCTCATTTATCCATTCACATCACCTCTTGAGTGAATGAGCTTTGGATTTCTTCACCTCTTGAGTGAAGAGCCCTCCCTTGGAGGAAGAGGGGACCCATAAGTCTCCCTTTCTCTTTGGTGTTTTCCGACTAATACAACTTATCCATTGGTGGCATGAATGTTGTTTATTTTTTGTTATATTTCCCTTATGCACCCTAGTTTAGTTTCTTTTATTGTTATTAGCTTAGTTGTTTGTTTATTTCTTATGCTTGATGTTTCTAACTCTTGCATTCATCTCTGTCCTATCTAGCTAACCCAACTAAACTTGTAAGTGTCCTTCATTTGCTCATATAGGTGACGAAAATGATACAACACTACAGTTGTTGTGACTTCTCTTTAAATTGATTCCTAGATCCTACAACTTCTCACAAATACCCCAAACAAAAATTCTTTGATACTGATATGATCTGTAAACTACCATAGATATTCCATTGGATAATTCATCACAACATATCTAATAAAATATTGAAATATTTATTGTGAAAGTTATTTTCCTTTAGATCTTAGATTCTTTAATTACTAGTTTTCTACTTAAAATGTATGAAATAGTTGAAATGAAAAAAATAGAGAACAAAAATAAATACTCACACACCATCCACAAATAAACACAAGATATAATGTAGGAAACCCAATATAGGAGAAAACCTAGCTAGAAGGTGAGGTTTCTCTACTCTATTTTCTTCAAATGCAAGTACAAATAAAGAGGCAATCTCTATGGAGTTGTCTTTGACACTATGGTCTAAATGGATACTACAAAATCTCTTCTCCTCTGTGATGCTCACAAAATACCACTCTCGGATGTTTTTCTCAGTTATAAAGAAATATACAATGCAAAATAATGGAACTGCTTCTCCTCCTAGTGGCCCAATATTTAACATTGGTCGATAGCCATCTAGGGATAGGGCTTTGAATTCCTCAATCCTCAATTCTGATAAGGTTTTGGACCTTGTAAAATCTTCTTGAAATTCCATACAAGGATATCCCCATATGTATGAGTAACGGGGGTTGACGTGACACCCTCTCGTACCATGGTGGTCAACACAGTAAGTCAACTTGCATGAGGCATAACATTTGCATACAAACTTCTATTGACATGATTCTTTAATTGTTGGA
Organism: Picea abies; assembly: GCA_900067695.1. Classification (NCBI taxonomy): domain Eukaryota; kingdom Viridiplantae; phylum Streptophyta; class Pinopsida; order Pinales; family Pinaceae; genus Picea; species Picea abies. Next base: position 18,956 of record CBVK0100740344.1, read on the forward strand.
AAGGTATCGATGTGTAGATCAACATCATGTGGTCTAAGCTAGAGTCAAGAAATTTTTGACCCCCAAAAAATGTCATTTTATGCCTCAAATGGATCTAGAAAGTTTCAAACCCTAGTTTTCCAAACTGGGACCTTATGTTAAAAATTAAAATGACCTTGCAAGTTGATTCCACTGATTTTTTCCACTTTGAAAGCACTGAGATAGATGACAAATAATATAATTATCCAATCTAGATCATTCACACACCATTGCGTCCATAATGGACATTTATAGAATTCTTATAATCGTTCATGTTAAAAATTGCCTTAATCTAAATCCAAGTGCCTTTCATGCTCTCTTGAATGCATGGTGTAAATTTGATGGGAACTCGTGCTCATCAAGTAATTTTTTTATGACCAATTTATTTTTGAAACTTCCCTTCACGTGATGTATTTTATTTATTTTTTCCCATCATTTAAATATTATGTAATATATGTGTTTTTGAAAATTGCCTTAATCTAAATCCAAGTGCCTTTCATTCTCTCTTGAAAGCAGGGTATAAATCTGATGGGCACTCATTCTCATTAAGTAAATTTTTTATGACAAGTTTATTTTGTAAACTTTCGTTGACATGATGTATTGCATTTATTTTTTCCCATCATTTAAATATTATGTATTATATGTATTTTTTTTTCTTTTATTATAATGAAAAATTTCTAATACCTTTGTATAGGGACATGCCCAATGGTACAAAGGTAGCCTGGTCAATGGTCACAATAATCAAGAATGGGATAGAGAGTCTAGATTTCAAATCATCAGGTAGTAGCACACACGGTCTACTATCTTCACCATGACTGTCTATTTTTTTTTAATGTCGAAGCTCCCAGAGTGGGCCATGTGTTTCTAGGAAGATTCCATTTAAAACCTTCAATATCCTCCTAATTGTTTCGATTAAGACAATACCTCTTGTCTTACCCTTTAATTGTGGCTTGTTTTACCTTCAATTTGAGTATTCTTTCCCCATAGGTTGGTATTTTATATAGCATACTGATGGCCCATAGGTGTGGGTGTGCCACGTGAGTATGAACCTTCAGGTTTTAGGCTTCAGTGTGCATAGTGATGGATTACAATTTGCATGATGTGACTGTCAACCTTCATGCTTCAATGTGCATGGTGCAAGTTTGCAATTTGCATGAAGTGAGACGCGACAGAGATGGGATTTTTCTAGCACGCCTAAAGACCCACTATGGGAAAAATCTATGCATATCTCATGCCTCATCTCAGAGTCTCGACACCGTGGGTATCATCTATGCTTATATAAGAGTCTCATCTTAGAGAGTTGAAGTCTCAACGAGCAAGATTGTTGGCTTCTTCTATTTTTTGTAATCCAATTTGGAAATTCTTATAGTTTCTTATCTGAGATCTCAGAGTCACACACACACACACACACACACACACACACACACACACACATATATACTGTAAAGTTTAATCCACCTATTAATTTGATGGTTTTAAAAATTAAGTAGACATCATTATTGACATGTAAAATTTAAAAGTGTTGATATATAACACGTAAATAAGCAAAAAATTAGCCACTACTCAAATGCATATTTATTTATTAATTTAAGTTTTCACAAACTTTAGGGATTAAATTGGTCTTAGAGCTTATAAATTCAAGATGTATTAACTTTAAACAAAATGTTTATAATTATCTTAGAAACACTTAATTCTAAATTTTAACACATCATTAAGACAATAATAAACCTAATATATCTATTTTGACAACCCTTTATCACAATCACTCGTTTTTAATTTGAGAGAAATAATACAAGCTACTAATTTAAGTAACATACTTTAAAATTAGATAAAAACAAACTAAACTAAATTCAATTGTAGGATTGATCTAAATTAAACTAAATCAAATTGCAGGTAAACAAGTAATATTGTGGCTCATAGAATATGAAATTAGGTTGTGGAGAAAGAAGCAACACATGAAGAGGGAAAGCCAAATTGAATTCGATTAATGATACTTAAAAAGGAAAACAAAGCATATAAAAATATTTTTTTAATCTCCTAATACTTTGTTTTCAATAATTTAATTTTGATTTGAAATTGTTTTTAATAATTTAATCTTAATTATTGAGAAATATAATACAAACTATTAATCTAATTAACCTAACTAAAATTAAATTTAAATGAAACTATCATTTCCTAAATTGTCTTGTTTGAAAACTACGTTGTAGGTAGATGGATGATCTTGTGACCCATAGACGATGGAACTAGGCTCTGGAATAAGAAGTAGCAATGCATGGAAAGGAAGAAAAAGGTTAATGTGTTGTCATGCGAAATAGTCAAAGATCAACTTTGAATTTGAATAATAATATAAAAAGGAAGAAAGAGTTAAAAAATAACTTTGTTTTATTTTATATTCAGCATTATCACTGGTGCTTTATATGCAGTATTATCACTGGTGATACATATTTTTTTTGCATTTTGGAGATAATAAAACATGAAAAAGTTATTTTCGAAATGGACTAAATTTTAGGGGTTAAATTTCTCTTATGGGCTAATTTTCCATGGTTTTTCAAAAAACGAGATTCGTTATTTTAAAAATGTTTCACCCAAATTCTATAGGATAAAATTATTTTACCTTAAAAATAATTATTTTACCTTAAAAATCGCCAAAATTTTATAAAAACTATATAAAATACTTAGGAATTTGAATATTTTTACAAAAATATTGCCAAACATTTATAGTTGACATATGAAGGATTAGTAATATTCACCAAGGTTTCTACATTTTAAAATAAATTTCCATCCTTAAAATCATCCCTAGACTAAGATGACAGCACATAATTACCTTTTCTTTAATTTGTCCTTATACCAGAATACACTGAAACATTTTTTACTGAAATTTACTATGCAAACAATTACATTTGCGGATTTTTATTACATGAATGGTCCATTTAACACCCTTAAAAATTTGTCGTTGCATTCAAATTATACAATCTATTTATTTGAAATACTTAGTTTCATCACACGATTATTTTTTTATTAGACCGTTACTTTTTTATCTTCTTCAAATTTTTATTATTTTTTTGTTGGACAGGAAATGTTGGTTCATTAACCTGTTATCTTTTAGAGCAAACTAATCTTGTAACAAAAAGATTTATTTTCTTCTTAACATAATTGAGAAAAGAATCCAGTAAAATTTTGGTACATTTTAGGCATAACAAAAATTATGCCATAATCCAAGTTTAGTGAATGATTTAAATAATCACCATATTTACCCGGATCATAGAAATTCAAAATCAAAATTTTCTAACTTATTATATGGACCAGATTCCAGCCCCCAAAAAATTTTGCAACCAAATTAAATTATTTTCACCTCCATTTGAAATTATATATAATGATTAGAAATCTAACATGGTGATATCATAGTACCCTCCACGGTTCTGACCCGGCTTCGAATGCCCGGATGGGTGTTTGAAGTTTTCTTTTTATTTTGTTAATGGCGAACAAAATAATCAAACAATATAAAATATGATGAGAATTCAAATTGATAAACTAAAACTTAATTAAATACAATTGTCTGGGTGGTGTAGTTGGTTATCACGTTAGTCTCACACACTAAAGGTCCCCAGTTTGAACCTGGGCTCAGACATCATGTACATTTTGAGTGCAGTATAGTCAGCTTCCTGTTTAAGCATAAAAATTTATCTATAAGTTTAACATTTTACATTTATTTTTGGTCCTAAAGATTTTCAGCAGAAAAGAGTTGCCGTGATTGTGGAACATATCAATATTTGGTGATACAGCGAGAAAAACAAACTAAAGCCGTTGTGAGATTTATAATGAGAAGTATCACTCCAATTTGTACAAAGTCCTTTACAATTATTTTAAGATTGGACTACAAAGGAAATATCTCGTGTAATATTGAAGAAAGTTGTTTTTAAAGATTGGACTACAAAGGAAATATTACAAAGGAAATATCTCGTGTAATATTGAAGAAAGTTGTTTTTTAAAATGGAACGTTAAATCTTGGGTATTAATATGAGAAGGAAGGAAAAACACCTTTAAAAAACCACCCAAATTTTAGAGGATAGTAATCAATGTCAATATGAGAATTTTAAAATCAAAATTTTAGAATTTTGGTTTCAACGAAAGACTTTTTGACTTTTTTCATCGAATTATTTAATCTTTATCCTTATAAAATTTTCGTATGACAATTCTGATTCTCTCCGTGTTTCCAATTGATAGGATTTTATATAGATCATAGATCTTTTTGGACTTCTTATACTATTTCAATTTCCATATTTAATATGATGTTTGTATGGAAAAAAAGATGTTCAAATTTGATTCTAAATAATTCACAAATATGTTAAGAATCAAGTCTATATACATTGGATCTATATTTTCAAGGACATGAGGAGGTGATCAACTCCTTTCTTTTATGGTGCTAGATTCTTTATCCTACATTTATTATATATGGACAAATACTTTTAAGATATCTTAAGATATGACTCTAGAAAAATAAGGTGTTCAAAAAAAAAGGTTAGATAGTCTTTTCCTTAGTAGTAATTATTTTTCTTTTCAAAAAAAAATAAAAAACAATCCTTATCTTGTATTGTTGTAAGATAAGAATTATAAATCTCACCTTACCATGTATTGTTGTGATATAATAGATCTTATAACCTATTTTATATTCATGATTTAGATATATTAGTGATTAATAAACACTAGATTTTCATAAAAATTAATTGTTTCCACTATTTGTACTAATAATTTTGAATAGAAATTAATTAATATAAATTTTGTTTTATATTATATCAATTAGATGAATTTGTATTTACTTATAATTAATTAATGATGATATAAATTATTTTATCTTTTGATATAATAAAATTTGATATTAAATTATATTTAATGAGTAATAATTTTTTTAAATAATATTTTAATTTAAAAACGGTGCAAATATTATATTTTGTTATATACTAAAAACATATTTAATGTCATTTACATTTTGATATAATCTTTATTTTATTGATATAATATTTCAATTGTTAGGATTCCAACATTTTATAATATTTAAATCTTAATATAATCTAAAATTAAAATGTTTTAATCATTATGTTATGACTAATCTTTCACAGTCCATTTGTGGTGCGACTCTATATGAGTAATCTTAATTTAATTTCGCATCATAAATTATGTATAGTTTTTTTTAAAATTGTTTATAACATTTCCACCTATATTCTTTAGACATTCCTTTCCCCACTTCGAAGATATACTAATTATTATTAACGAGATTAATGGATATGAATAAGTGAGTTTAGTTTCCATCTTCACTCGACACTGATTAAACACTATGGACATCCGTCATACACATCCTTTTAATCACAACAGAAACCTATATCATTCACTCGATTTAAAATGTTTTCGTTTCGTCTAATCCGGTTAGGATACCTGGTTTTCACCCAGGCGATCCGAGTTCAAATCCCCGCAGCGGAATTATATTTGACCTTTTGGGTTTTCTGGGCAGATTTGATTCGGTAACAGCAGTTGATATTATATGACAACGGAATTAAGAATTGGAATTTGATGCGCGGCTCTTCGGGTTTAAATCCTGGCAACAGAATGCATTTTGATTCGGTAACAGCTGTAGATATGATATGACAATGAAATTAAGAATTGGGATTGAATGCGCGTCTCTTCTGCGTACGATGGAATATAAGTTGATGGATGGTATCTTATCGATTAATTCTTGGTTAAAAAAAGAGAATAATCCAATTAATTAATAGATCAGTTGGTTAGAGCGTGTCGCTGTTAACCACAAGGTCGGATGTTCAAGCCCTCTAGCGTTTAATTATGTATTTAGAGATATCTTTTCTTTTTTTTAAATGAAAAAAAAGTAATGCTATGGTCACTTACCAATTGAAAAACAAAACTTTATGAAATTATGTATTTAGAGATATCTTTCATTTTTTTCGTTTTCTTAAAACGAAAAAAAAAAGTAATGCTATGGTCACTTACCAATTGAAAAACAAAACTTTATGAAATGGCCATTACCAATAACAAAAAGAAAAGAAAAAAAAGCCTTAAAACGAAAAAAAAAAG
>CBVK0100740356.1:0-13359 GCA_900067695.1 Picea abies
TAAGGTGACATTCATTTATTTTATTTTTCAAATTAATTATATAAATCCCTCGTCCACTTAATCTTTTAAAGTAAAATATGGGTTGTTTTTCATCCTCATATTCCGCTTATTACTCTTAATTTTATAATTTTGAAAGCGCTTAAAACGTTTAAAGATCGAATATCATGGACTTCCTAAATTTATCAAATAGCATGGATTCTCCTCAAATTTAATGGAGATTTATGCTCCACCATATTAAAATGGAAAGTTTGAGAGTTAGTTTCCAAATTATCATAATTTTTTTCCATATTTTTAAATTTGGTTATAAATAAATATATAATAATATTTTAATTTATAATTATAGTTTAATTAATGTGTTTTATATATTTAATTTTATTATAAATAATTGATACTATGTTATAATATTATATTTTAAAATTATAGTTTAATCAATATGAAATATATATATATATATATATATATATATATATATATATATATATATATATATATATATATATATATATATATTCTTATTAATGTTTTTAGGTAATAAAGGTCCATTTAATAAAACTATGCAATTTTTTCCTCTCTTTTTATTGTTGAAGCTTTATTTGATGAGAAGGAATAAACTTACACAGTATTTAGAGCTAGTAGCACGTATGAGGTTTCACTTACATCATCCCCTCATTTCAAAATTGATTGATTGATTGTTGGTTTCACAAAGGTGGGGTGAAGGGAGATAAAGTACATTTGGTGAGGGTGGGATGAAAATTGTCACCCCCCTCCCAACTAAATCAACAACGGTGGGGGGGAGGTAGACCAAATTCATTTGATGAGGGTGGGATGCACATTGTCTCCCTCCCATGCCCTCACCCCCACTATATTGTCTCCCTCCATCCCCTCATTAGTAGGGGGAGATAATGTATATTTTATGGGGTTGGGATGCGCATTGTCTCCCTCAAACCACACCTTGATAATGATGAGAGTGTGAATTATGATGAGGGTGGAGGTGGAAGGCTAAAATGTGTGGTGGGGGGAGACAATGCACATTTTCTATGTTCACCCCTACCCTCTAATAATGCACATTGTTTCCTCCCACCCCCACCATATAATATGACAGGGTGGGGGGAGATAATATGCGTCATTAGAGGGTCCTTGATGAAGTCACATACTTGTACCTAGGAAGTCACCAATTGTATATTTTTCTTTCCTACCCTTTGTCAATATCATATGCAACATATTTGAATCGTTGCAACTCAACCTCTTTTGTCCCTAATTCATACTTATCGCTCACATGGATGCACTTGCTCAATAATTTCATTCCATTTCACCTAGGGCATGTCCCATATAAGATTTTTTTTGATAGAATGTACAACCCTCTGGCCTTCTATATGAAGATGAACAAAGTATTTAGATGATGACAACAACAATATAACTGATCATTTCTGCACAAGGGTGTTATGGAATACACAAAATGTGTGTGTGTGATAATAATAACCATACTCAATGTGGTATTGACAACATCATGTGTTATGGATCGTGTTTATTCTAACATACCAAAGCTTGCATTTATGGAAAGATCATTGGAAAAAGTTTAGTGCATTATGTACAGTCCTAAATCTCTCATACAATTGTGTTTGTGTCATGTCAATAAAGTGTTTATTGTGGGGTTCATGGTCCCTAGATCTCCTTCTCAATTTAAGTACACATTTTTTGTTGGAAGAAGCCTAGTGTTCTCATGCCAGAAAAATTGTACTAGTCCCTTAACTGCTACAATTAACTTCATTTCAGAATGAGGTATCCTCCCATTGAAGGCCCACAAATATGTTAGGATACCTGTGTTGAGGCTATCTCGTCTATTAGAATACTTTCGAAGGTTTTTAATATTTCATTTCATGAGATGAGAGGTTTGTTTGAGAAAGCAATGTTTTCTTGTGGTCTTGCTAATAATTGATTATGACAAGACACGTCGGGTTGCATTATAGTCTTTAGAATGGGTTTTATTACCAATTTTTTGAAAATCACCCACAAGGTTTCTAACAATATGATGATTTTTTTCTGAACTTTTAACTATTTTAACTATTTTAATGCCTAAAATTCTCCTAACAATGGTCACACTCCTAGATTTTAACAAATCCAAAAATAATTGACATTTAACAACACGAGAGTTTGGTTCAAAATATTATTTAATTCTTTTATAAGAATGATAACAAATAGTTTGGTTAGGTAACTTATCTTCAAGTGACATTAGACCACTTTCATCCACATGAATGTTCTTAAGAGTTCTTCACCACACACTTCTCAGTCTAGGTGGGTATGATTAACCCGTATTCTGACACTCTTGATCTCCATGTTGTGGAATTACAAACATAGCAACTCCTGCCCCTTCAATCACTTGTGGATCAATTTTAGGAGGAGAATGTACATTCCCCTGACTATTTTATGTAATGTCTGACTATCCAACAAGAGGTTGCACCACAATAACTTCTTCACCAGAAGGTTGTGCACCAATTTTATCTCTAATTTCATCCATTGTATAATCATCTCCAAGCAAATCCTCCATCATCTAGTCATTCGCAACAACTTGTCTTGATGAAATAGTGATTGGAGGTTCAGTAGAGGTCTAAATTGGATGGGCCTCTACTAAAATCCTTTGGTATCCTTGTGTTTATGTAAGAGAAACAACATCAACATCTATTGTACTATAATTTGGATTTCCCTTTGTTGAAAGGTTGTGTTTTGAAATACCTAACCTTTCCTTTTCTCTTTGTTCAAATACCTTTTCAATGGGTTTCTCTTTCCTCAAAGACTTTCTACCTCGATTTTGGAGGTTCCCCATGTTCAAAGAGAACAATTTCCTTCCATGTACACCACAACAAGATAAAAGTTTTATTTCCACTAAATATTGTCTTCCAATTACACAAATGTTTCTACAAATTACATAAGAAGACACAAGTTTGCTTTCCACTGACATTTGTCTTCTCGTTAAACAATTTTTTCTACCAATTACAAAAGAAGACACAAGTTTTCTTTCCAGCCACAATTTTCTTCCAATTAAACAAATTTGTCTACCAAGTACACAATAAGACATAAGTTTTCTTTCCACTGACAATTGTCTTTCAATTACACAAATTTGTCTACCAATTTTTTGTTTCATTTTTTTTGGGGGAAACAAAACAAGTAATTTTATTAGATATAACAAAATTACATCAGTATATGCTTCTAGCATTCCTTTATGAATTTATGCATGAGATGTTCATTGAGTATGCATGATCATGAAATTCCCTGAATTTTTTCTAATATGTTCAATAAATATTTACATTCCGATATTTTCTGTTACATATCCAAAAGAGTGATCATCCATAGAACAATTGTTTTTGCAAGGAAAGACACTAATGGCCTATAAGTCAATATGAGAACCAAGGGGGATGAAGATGACTATTGGTCCCTTATGGACTTGTTTCCCATGTTTTCTAGATGCCTTTTTCCTGTGCCACTCCACTTTTCAAAAGCGAGTATGCTTCATGGTTTTTGTCGCTGTAAACATGTGACATGGTAAAATAAGTGAGAGTGGAAATTATTCTTATGATTTTTTATAGGATTGAATGAAGTGAGAAATTGTGTAGAATGTGTGTTCCCTTGATGATGTTTACAACTAAAAGAGAGTCCCCAAAAACTTGTACCTGAGAAATTTTATTTTCTTGTTCAAGTCTCAAAAGTAGGAGAGTTGTAAATTCACTTTTACTATTTGTTTCTTAATCGAGAGTAGTTGAGAAGGATAGTGAGGAGGATTTAGATACATGTAGTATGCCTCATACTCCCACTTTTGAGGGGTTTCCTTGAGAAACTCCATCGAAGAAATCCCATGGAATGTTTTTGTTGATTTCAAGTTGTTGGGAGGGGGGATTAGAAGAAGGGGAGATTGGTTAGGAGGGGAGGGAATTGAAAGCTATAAGAGTGTTGAGAGCAAATTTGAGGGGGGTAATTTATTTCTCTTTGAAGATGGATTTATTCATATAATTATAAATTCCCCAGCATATCATTGGCGGGGGGGGGGGGGGAGCCCATAAGTTTTTTTGGATTTAGATTCTCCCACTAGGAGTGTAGTGCTTCTTAGATTGTGTCTCTTTTCCAGTTAGAGATGAATTTTAGAGAGATTTTTATAATGGTACATACTTCAAGAGTGTATGAGCTTGATAAAAAAAGATCATTACTTGTTTCTTCTTTTTGTTTACACAGTGAACATTATTTGCACCCTATGAAGGTTCTTTTCATTAAATTTTTCTAGGTTAGGGCCTTCCACTTTAAAAGTATCCATGTGAAGAGTTTTGTATTTGGTGAGATGTTGAGTTTCAAACTAAATTTACCCCACCAAGGAGGGGGTGGAGTATTCATTTTTCAGAATGTAGTGCTTTGTATCCTAACTTTCGTTAGTATTTCCCTTTGGTGTTGAAAGACCAGATCAATTTTTCTTCTTGATCTGAAATATGAACCAAGGATTCATTTAATGTCTAAATATATCTATCAAAATCCTATGCACAGTGTTGAAAAATCCCTACATCTCTCTAGGAAATCCACCTGTTATGTCCCTGATCACCCCTGTGGATTTTATTTAGGAAGAAGAATTTGAGCTAGTGAATGTTCTGAAGGGTTTGGTATGGAAAATGATGGTTGTTTGAATAAACAATACATGGATCTTTGCTAATCATGGGTTTTATCCATTGACCACTTTCCATATGAGCCATTTTTTTATTAGAGGGAAGGATTGAACAATGGACTTCCAGACGATTGATCTATTGATTAATGATTTTTGAGTTCTTTAGATCTAAGTCATGATAGAATCTTTAGGGAAGTATTTTCCTTTGAATATTTGGAACCACATCCCATTATTTTCAATCAGGTTCCAACCATTATTTGTTGCTAGTGATTTTGAAAAGAGGTGAATATTTTTTAGTCCCCAACCCTCTAAATCTTTTGAGAGAGATACCTTTTCCCAAGAAGCCGGTACTAAGTTTTTTTGATCCTATTTTCCATCCCATAAATATCTGAAAGCCATGTTTCTAATTTTGTTAAGAATTCATTTTGGAAATTATGCTAGAGAGGTACAGTATACTGGAACAACTTCAATGACTGACTTGATTAGGGCCAATCTTCCAGCCCTAGACAACCATTTGTTGTACCATGTTTTGATTATATTTTTTACTTTTGCATTTATCTAGTTCCAATAATTGGAGAGATAGTTGTGTGACTTGAGAAGAAAGCCCCAATATTTTAGTCCTTCCTCCATTGGATGGATGATAGCCATGAGAGAGTGTTTTGTGTGGGATATTTCTTAATTGTTTTGTCCCTTGGAGATTATCATAGACTTTTTTGGATTGATTTTGATCCCGGTGGCTTTGTAGAACATGTATAACATGGAGTTGAGATGGTCTCAATAGAGTATTCTACCATCAAAAAAAATTAGGATATCATCTATGAAGAGAATATGGGTGAGAGATACATGATAATTTCTTGCAATACCTTTAAAGGTTCCTTGATTAGTGGATTTTGATATAATTCTACTGAGACATTCTGCTACCAGGAGGAAGAAAAGGGGTGAGGGGGGACACCCTTTTCTGAGTCCCCTTTCTACTATGAAGAAAGGGGAGGTTTCTCCATTGATAAGAAGTGAAAAAGAGGAGGAGTCGAGGGAGTTCAAGATCCAAGATACCAAATTGTGATTGACACCCAGATGTAAAAGGAGGATCCTTATGTACAACCAACTAAACATTTCCAATTCGGTTGGTTCCACTTTGCTACCATGTCCATTAGATTTTGTCTCATCATTACCCACACTAATATTTTGACCTTTGGCTTCTCTCTCATGATTGTAGGTTTTCTGTCCATCCTCCATGAATATGATATACAATTCCTAGGCTTCAGTATTTTTTCTTATACCTCTAATTCTGCAAAATGTGCAAGAAACCATTTTTGTTAGAATTATACATACTATTAAATTTTGTCAATTAATGCGACATGTCCTTTTTCTGTTCAATTCATGAAGAATTACATCACATTTATCCAAATTATACTAATTCAAGATTTTTCTCCTCTTAATCATATTTCCAATGACTATTCATGTGCCTCAATCTGATCTCTGAGTTGAAAGTTATGATTTCATGAAAAAACTATTTTCACCCCATATATACATTTTCTCCACTGGTGCAATTTTACTAGAAGGCCAACTTTTGTCAGTTGTAGAAGAAAATACATAAAGAACCAAGTTTTTTTTTGTATCGAGAACTGATAATACTCATCATGTTTAACACAAAATAACCTTGAAATTCCCCATTTGTCACTCCAGTAATATTATAAAACAATATGGAATCTGCAACTTTGTCCTTTTTACAAGTTTTTTTCTAGACTATCTTGATGAGTATATAAACCAAATTTGTCTATCCTGATGAGTATCTAAAATGTTGAGGAAAATAAATTTTCCATTTTTATGATATGGGGTCACTTTTCCTCTAAAAATCCCAAAAATCCCTAAAACGTGGCCTGGAATAATGGATTTTGGCCTATTTTAGCATCCTCATTCTAAACCCCTTAGAATTTATTCAATTTATTCATGGGTTATTTCCATGTATACTTTCTTAGCTCTCTTCAAGAATTTCATCTTAATCTGGATCTCTGCTAATGATTTAGAACCAAATATTTAAAAACGACTATTTTGCAATTTCTGACAAATCCAAGCATAAATAGACAGTGGCCTTCTCTAGAACTTTTTTTATCCCTCCTTATTGTGGAAAAAACCTAGAAGTTTAATATCAATGTGACTTTATTTGCTTCAGTTATGGCCAAAATAAGAAAATGGCTCCAAATAGTATTACCTATGTAGAAATTTGTTCACGTGGCTAATGATGTGGCATTAGAATGGCTTTGGTCATCGGGCCAAAGTTTACTGAAGAATGCTTCCCCATATCCTCATATCTATATACCTATGGTCCGGTCCGGTTGATAGACTTTGGTCACTGAACCACCGACCACTTGGTGACTAACCACTAGTTTTCCTCACGAAAGTCCCAATCGACTCTAATCCAAATCACTGATCACCCCACGAAACTTCTATTTGACCCAGGACATTCAACTCTGGTTGGGGAACCGGTCAACTTGTGCAAGATTCCATCCAAATTCCATTCAACACCTTCAATCCCTCCTACGACCACCATTCCATCGGTCAATGGGCCACCGGTGATAACACCTCCATGCTCCCTTCTTCCAAAGTGATTTTTGGTTGAGTCTGATGAATTTTTGCATATGGTCTTTATCTTTGCACCACTATTCCAATGACATGTGGTAGCGATATGAACCTATCATAGGGAGACATCTAGAATATATGTAAGATTACTAGGCATTGACTAGGCATAATGATGGGGCACTGAGGTGGTAGCCAAAAAATTCATTACGCGCAAGCTCCACAGGCTTCCATGTCTCTTTGTGCTTCACAGAAAAGTAACAAATGACTCTATGTTGATTATAAATAGGTCACCTAAACCCTTCTCCATGCACAAAATATAAAATAACTAACGTAGATCACAGATCTACAATGGTGAATCCATGTAGAAGCTATATCGATGGCTACTATGCACTTCTCTTTCGAGAGGCATAACTCTCAATCGTGATGCCCAAATTGAGAAAATGAGATCTTGATGGAAATATAGGGCCATAAGGAATCACTCAAAAATAGTTGATACAGTGTTCATGATAACATTAAAGTACAAAAATTCTTCCCTCCAACGTTGTTCCGTAGAAAATAATTTCACTCAAGAAGAACTTAGGTTCTATAGCAAGCCCTTGAAGGCATGATGTTGTAACCTCCATATTTGATACCACTTATAACATACCCAGTACCAAAGTGATGAAAAGACTCGCATTGATACCAATCTGTGATGTAGGTCTGTTACTAGTAAACCCAAAAGAATTTTCTTATATATTGATCTGTAACATACATGGTATTAGCACAATGAAAAAATTCACTCGCATACCAATATGTAATGTACCCACAGCCCATTCCCCGGATGGGGTGCTAGGGGACTCCATGTGGCAGAGATTGGAACCGGACGCGTTGCAGACCCATGCGCAGGCACGTGAATGAATTTTGAATAAGCTAGGAAGAAACACACACAGTCTAAATTGCTTAGACCAAGAGCATCAAACGATAAATTTTGGGCCTTTATTTCTCCACTTTAGATAGATGAAAATGTAAATGAAAAGTATTACAGGAATCACATACTATGAAATAACAAAAGACTCACATCAACGCCAGTTAGAATCATTTCATAAACAATCTAAAATTTTCTTTTGCAGTTATATATTCATTCAAGCCCCAAAATTTACAAAGTCTTCCTACATAGAGGGTAGGCTCCCCTTTTCTCCATATCTTTCTATACCCTTGATATAATATATATACAGGAATTTCTCATGGAATTCAAAACATTCAAACTTCCTCAAAATAGAGACAAGTTACAAAAAGAAATGATTTAAAATAACACTTATCCTATTTTAAAGGGACCGTTAGTAACAGGTCTTTCATATCTGGGCCCCTTTTCTTAGACATCCATTTGTCCAAAATTTTCTAGGATGTAATTATCTCCACCTGAGAATTCATTTCAATTTGGTGATCTCCTCCTTCAAAGAGTCTAACCATATAGGTTGATTCTCTTTGACGCTTTCATCCATTTCAGCTATGGTTTTTGTCTTCTGTCATTTGCTCCGATTCTTTTTCATAGCTCCCCTATTGATGATCAGGTCTCTCATGATGGGATTCAACCTAAATTCTAATTATGATTTTATAGTAGGTTCTGTATGGAATTTAATTTTTAAAATACGTGTAATTTCCCTTTCCTTCTTACTCATAGATAAATCTGCCATGTTACTGGAATGACATGTTTCGTTGGATATGGCTTTGTCCATGTATTTCAATTACATGGACATCAGAATGTTCCTACAAAAATCAGAGATTATATCGAATTTCAAATATTAATTCTCTTGTGGGTGAGATGATGTCAGAGATTATATCGAATTTCAAATATTAATTCTCTTGTGGGTGAGATGATGTCTCCATACATGAGAATCAATAGTTATAGACTTCCAATCATGAATCATTGATAGGATCATTTGCAGGTATGTTGGTTTACCACATTCGACCAATCCATTTCAAATGATTATCTTTTGAGTTCGTTATCCCACGGATATCACCTGACATCATATGGTAGTGAAGTATCAAACGAGCGATGCGCAGTGACTTTGACTGGCCATCACCTCCCCCACAAGTTGTTGATTTTCCACTTTAGAACATGTCATATCGGGGTTGTGAGAAAAACAGTTTCAGGCAAACTTGTTTTCGGATCAATATACTTCAACAAGTGCCACGTGTGCAATATTAAAACAATCATGGTTTTCCCTGGTCCGCCTTCACTCAATTAATTTTAGTGCTAGTTCCCTGCCCGATATGGGCCTCAATCATTGATCCGGGCTACTATTAGATTGACGATCCAGAGGACTACTTCTTTCATTCTTCCACTATATTTATCCACCTATTGCCATATATGTCTCGGGATTCCAAATCTCGCTATCTCTCCACATTGCTTTAGTCCTCCCCTAAATTTGAAACTTGGATCTCAAGTATAATTGTTATGGTGATAACACTCTAGATCCATTAAACACGTCATCATACCTACCTCCAACTCAAACTACCTAATTCTAAAACGCCTTCCACCCTTTGACATCGCCTCCACACATGGCAACCCACATACTTCCAGGTCAAAATACCTTAACCCTAGCTCTTTATGAGTGATAGTTGGCTATCATCAAAGTATAGGTATTGTTATGTGTATGCATGTAATATATTTTACTAAAAGTTCACTACTTACTTTGTTTCCCTTCGGTTCACTATGTTAAAAAATTTTAGATCCTCTGATTGAAAATATCCAATTTTGTTTTTTATGACCAATATTGTAGTAAGAGTCAAAAGTCTACATGTTAACTCAACAATATTGACGGAAAAACATGCACTTTTGCGTAAAGTAAGAAGATACCATTTACAATACAATGTTGGTCATGTTTACATTTAAAGATACCATTTACAATACAATGTTGGTCATGTTTACATTTACCCTCTTACCTTTTTTTTCATTCTTTAGGATGAAGCTTCCCTCAAATGGCATGAGGAAAACAAAGGAACAAAATATCAATCATCGGATAAGTTGTTTAGGTAAATAGGTATCATAATTAATATAAGCATTGGATATTGTATCTGTTTTACTCTAAACTTTATCTTTGAATTCTCTATATGAAAGAGGAAGATATTTTGTGATGTGGTATTTCATTGAAGAGGAAACTGCATTCACTGTTTATATTTTGTGGTATGGTATTTCATTGCAGAGGAAATGAAATTCACATATTTATTGTAGTATGTCTACAACAGTCTTAGATCTACGACGCATAGATTGATTCTACGCGGACTTCCTTGACTAGACTCTCAGGACTTACTACGCAGTTTAGATACTACACGATTTACTGTGCATTGTGATAAAACACTTAATGAAATGATTTATAGATGCAAAAATGACACATTGCTATAGGTAGAATATAAACTCATAAATATGACAGAACTTGTCAATACACAAAATACTTAATATTAATAACTTTGGCGTTGCACACTAATACAAATTACAACACTGTGTCAAGCTTTGGATTCAAAAACTTATGAACTATTTCTACAACTTACAAATCACACAGAGCTTGAGATATTAGAATTCTTCGACTGCTCGCAGTTGTTGATGTTGCTAACTATGAAATCTTCTCTCCGTTATTTGTCTATTCTCTATCTATTGACTTCCTAGAGACTTAGACTGGAGTGAAGGAAAAATTGCCATGTAAATGTATATTGTAATTTAATTGTAAATATGGACCGTTCATTATAAGGTCACATATCTGATGGTAGAAGTTATGTTAGGGATTTTTATAGAAGGAAACCCTTTTTTTATGAGGAAATTGTATTGCAGTTGGGTAGGTGTGTGAATATTGTATTATGATAGAGGAGACTCTGAGAGAAAGAAGAGGAAGTTACAATGGTTGAGATGTAGGTCATATCCCTTCATTTGATGGATAATAATATAAAGGAAAGATTTGGCAATTTCTCTCATGGATGTAGCCCACACTTGGTGAACCACATATATATGTGTCTCTTTTGTATTATGTATTCTCTTTGTTTTATTTATGCATTTGTTTTATTTTATTTCTCCATGGTCCTTTTTTCTAACAACTGGTATCAAAGTGAAAAGTGACTCTCAAGAAAAGAGGGTTCTTGGTTCGAGTGAGAGCAATGGTGGAAGATGGAAAGTTCAGGGCCAAGAAATTTAATGGAAAAAACTACCAGTTATGGAAGATGCAGATGGAATATTATTTGTATCAGAAGCATATTTAACTACAATTGGAAAGAAAAGAAAAAAAAATCGACAAGTATGTTAGATGCAGAATGGGAGATTCTTGATAGAAAGGCACTGGGAATGATACATATGAGCCTGGTAGCATCAGTGGCTTTCAATATTTCAAAAGAAAAGACAACGAAGGATATGATGGGTGCATTGAATAAACTGTATAAAAAACCCTCGATGTCCAATAAGGTATTTTTAATGAAGCGATTATTTAATATGAATATGTTAGAAGGTGGGTCTGTTGCTAATCATTTAAATGAATTTAATATGGCTAGTAATCAGCTAAGCTATGTAAAAGTGGACTTTGATTATGAGGTAAGAACTCTTCTAATCTTGTGTTCATTCCCAAAAAGCTGGACCGACTTGGTCATGGTTGTAAGTAACTCTATCTTTGGTTCAAACACTTTGAAATTTGATGATGTTGTTGGTATTATCCTTAGAAAGGAAATGCAATGGAAAATAACAAGTGAGACATCAGGTAATGCGTTGACCGTGGAGAACAGGGGAATAAAAAAGGATAGAGGAAAGGTCTCAAGGAACCGCATGAATTCTAGGAAGAGAAGATCCAAATCCAGACTAGGAAAGATAGAGTGTTGGAATTGTGGGAAGAAAGAACATTTGAAGAAAGACTGTAAATCTCCAAAGAAACAAAGAGATGGAAATTGGAGAAAAATCAAAAAGCAAATGTAACATGTGTTTTGTTACAATATGATTGGATTCTTTCTGTAGATAATATTTATGAGTCTTTGGTAGTAGATTCAGGGGATTCATTTCATGCCACACCCATAGGAAACATTTTCAATATTATGTTCAAGGTGATTTTGGACAAGTTCATTTGGGTGATGATGCACCATGCAAAATTGTTGGAATGTGAAAGGTACAAATAAAGAAAAAGAATGGAAACCAATGGTTGTAAAAAGAGTTAAGATGTTTTCCATATATAAGAAAAATCTAATTTCGATGGGGTAGTTGGCAAGTGAAGGTTGTATGTCTACATTTACAGATCGAGCATGGAAGGTCACAAAAGGATCACTCATGATAGCAAAATGAGAGAAGGTAGGTACATTGTATTTATGTACTGGTAATAATGAATCTTCTATCTGTTTATATTATGCAGGAGTGGATACAACATTGTGGAATCATAGCTTGGACACATGAGCGAGAAGGGGATGCACATACTTCACAAAATGAATTTCTTACTAGATCTTAAACAAGTTGATTTGGATTTCTGTGAGCACTGTGTTTATGGAAAACATAAGACAATCAAATTTCTTAGAGTCAGAAAAGAAAAGAATAGTGAAAAGTTGGAGCTTTTTCATACAAATGTATGGGGACTAGATCAGGTATCATCTCTTGGTGGTTGTCGTTATTATGTTACTTTTATTGATGATTCAACTAGAAAAACTTGGGTCTATTGTATTTGACAAAAAATTGATGTTTTTGATAATATTAAGAAATAAAAAGATTTGGTTGAGAATGAGATAGGAAAAATGTTGAAGTGTCTCAGATCAGATAATGGAGGTGAATATTGCAGTAAAGAGTTTGATAATTACTGTTCATACCATGGGATTCATAGAGAGAAGACAACTCCATGAACACCACAATGAAATGGTGTGTTAGAAAGGATGAACATGACAATCATGGAGAATGAAAGGAGTATGAGATTCCATGTAGGGTTTCTCTTATAGTTTTGGGAAGATTTTGTAGATATTGTTGTTTACCTAATAAACATAGGTCTTTCAAGCTCATTACATGGTGTAATTCCATAGGAGGTGTGGACAGGTAAAAAGGTAAACTACTCATTTCTGAAGACTTTCAGTTGTGAAGCATTTATCCACATTGATAAATAAAATAGAACAAAGCTTGAGGCAAAATCCAAGAAGTCTACCTTTATTGGATA
>CBVK0100740360.1:0-13901 GCA_900067695.1 Picea abies
CTCTTCCGATCTCACGTTGGTTATAACCACCCAGTTTGAGAAGTCAGCCCTGCTAGTGAAGAGACACTTCACACATGCTAGATTTATATAAATAAGGAGGCTAGCACCTCACTTAGACACACACCTCACTTGCTCATTGAGAGACAAGTTTCAGAAGTGCAGTTGGAGAAGAGAGAGAGAGAGGCACATCTTTGGGAGAGGATCTTTTGTATTAGCTTGAGTTATCTCTTGGCATTGTATTGACTATCTATAATAATGAAGTTTTGTTGGGTTTTCTTCCCCTAGAGGGTTTCCCAGGATAAATTTTGTGTCTCTTGTGATTGTGTATTTTTCAGTGATCTTGTGTTATGCTATTGTTATCTATTGAAATGAAAATAACTATAATAATGGCTTAAACATTAACATGGTATCAGAGTCAAGCTGAAGGAAGCATCTTTCACAAGAGTGAAAAACATCACTGTTGTCATACATGCAAATTAGGGATTTTTGATGGTGAATCTTTTTCAACCCTAAAACCATCTAGAAAAGTTTGTCCTCCCCCAAGGATTACTTTGGCACTCTCAGGACACCTTTTTAGTGGCTAGATCTCCCAAAAAGTGAAACCCTAGTTTCACAAAGTACCAGAAGTACTAGAAGTACCAGAGTACTAGAGGTACCATAAAACTAGAAGCACCGTTCCAGAAATCTATAGATCAAGTTTGGAGGAGGAAAAGCTCGATTTTCCCAGATCCAAACACACTAGGCTAGTCGCCTCAACCAAGCGCACCTCCTAGTAAGTTCAGAATTTGATTTTGAGCACTTATATTTTTCGGTCATTTTTCTAGCTCCAAGTAAAAGATGTCTGCAAGCACTAAGATTGTTGACAAGATGGAAGGTGTGGAAAACTTTCGTTCCTAGAAGTATAGGATTAGACTCGTTCTTGAAGAGAATGACCTAACAAAATTCATCAAAGTATAAATTCTGGAACCCGACGATGCTATAGAAAAAACCAAGCATCAAAAGGACACAATCAGGGCCAAAAAAATCATTGCAAATTCAATCAAAGACCACCTGATTCCTTATGTGTCATCTAAAAAGACTTTGAAAGAAATGTTTGATGCCTTGACCAGACTATATGAAGGAAAGAACATAAACCGGAAGATGAATCTAAGAACTCAATTGAAGAATACAAGGATGCAGAAAGGAGAAAAAAATCAGGAATATTTCTCCAGAATCTCATAATTGAAAGAACAGTGAAAAGTGATTGCAGATACCATAGATGAAGACGAACTCATAATGACGGCCCTAAATGGTCTCACAATACCTTGGGATGCATTCATCCAAACGATATGTGCCATAACGGAGAAACTGAAGTTTGATAGTCTATGGGAAGAATGCATCCAAGAAGAAACAAGAGTAGCTAATCGTTAAGTGCTACGGGCAAGAGATTATGATCAAGTCCTCACAACAAAAGAGGAAGGAAGAAACCCTACTTCCAAAAGGACACTCATAAAGAGTCTCAACTGCCAAACAAATTCAATAATAAAGAATCTCATCCAAGGAGATTTCAGAAGAAAGGACAGTGAAGGGAAAGAGATTACTCATCTGTACAATGCTATCATTGTGACAAGATGGGACACATTGAGAAATTCTTTCCAGTCAGATGAGAAGAATACAAGAGAAAACATAAGAGGCACCATGCCCATGTAGTCGAAGATGAAGAGCCACCCGCAAAGATAATAGGAGAGAAGATCAAAGACCATGTCTTAATCTTGGCCCTCTCAGGAACTGTAACACCTGGAGAGGACACTTGGCTCATTTATAGTGGTGCATCCAAGCACATGATGGGACAAAGAGGCATTCTTTCTTCTATCTCAGAAAAGAAGTTTTCTCAGAAAGTGACACTTGGAGATGATTACCAATACCCCATCAAGGGAGTGGGAGAATCAAACCACAAACTTGATTCAGGGAATTCACTAAAAATAAAAGATGTACTATATGTACCAGGATTGAATAAGAACCTACTCTTCATTTCAGATTTAGAAAATAAAGGCTTCAGATTTTCTTTTATAGATGGAGAAGTTCTTATGTGGGATAAAGGAGAAACCTTAAATGAAGCAATCATCATTGGAAGTGAAGAAAATGGCTTGTATAAACTAAAGGGTCACTCAGAGGCTTCCATGACCAATGCCATTGAAAACTCATGTGAACTTTGGCATAAAAGATTAGCTCACATCAACTACAAGGCGCTACCATACATATGCAAAGCAGTCACAGGTTTACCAGAACTTAAGTTTGACCACGAAGGTATATGCAATGGATGTGCACAAGGGAAGAACATCAAGAACCCTTTTCCGAAGAGACACAACAAAGAAGAAGGAGTCCTAGAGCTCATTCATTCATATGTATGTGGCCCAATGCCATCGTCCTCCATTAGTGGGTATGTATATTATGTATCATTTATTGATGATTATTATCGTAAGACCTGGGTATATATTTTGAAATCTAAAGATGAAGTGTTCAACAAGTTCAAGGAATTCAAAGCCTTGATAGAGAATATTTCTGAAAGAAAGATTAAGATACTCAGGTCAGATAATGGAGAAGAATATACCTCAAAAGAGTTTGTGAACTTCTGCAAATATGTTGGGATCAAGAGGGAACTCACTACTCCCTATAATACCCAACAAAACGGTGTGGTTGAACGAAAGAACAGAACGATAATGGAAGTTGTGAAGACTATGATCCATGATAAAGATCTTCCCATGTGCTTATGGGTAGAAGCAACAATGGTAACTATAAATGTGCAGAACTGATTGTCCCATAGTGCACTTGGGCTCAAGACCTCGGAAGAGATGTTCATTGGAAAGAAGCTGGAGGTAAGCCATCTCAAAATATTTGGCTGCCCAATATTTATTCATATACCGAAAGAGAAGAGAAACAAGTTCAGGAAAGAAGGGAATATTTGTGGGATACTGTGAGGTCTCCAAGGCCTTCAAAATCTATATACCAGGTCACCATCACATTGATATCAACAGAGATGCGACCTTTGATGCAGATGCAGTGCTCAAGAAATCAAGAAGATGCAAGCTTGAAGAAGCATATGAAGAGGAACTTGTAATCCCTAGAACTGCAGTGAGGGAGGTTCCCAGAGCCGCAAAACCAGTGAGGGAAGTCGTAACTTCCCCTAATGAGGAAATTCTGGAAGACCATGATATATTATAAGTTCAAGAACCACCTCAGTTGATGATCCTCCATAAAAGAAAGCCAGCTTGGGCTAGAGAGCTTATTCAAGATGGAGAGAAATATGGTGTTCCCAAAGGAACTA
Organism: Picea abies; assembly: GCA_900067695.1. Classification (NCBI taxonomy): domain Eukaryota; kingdom Viridiplantae; phylum Streptophyta; class Pinopsida; order Pinales; family Pinaceae; genus Picea; species Picea abies. Next base: position 3,305 of record CBVK0100740360.1, read on the forward strand.
CGAGACATGTGAAAAGACCAAAGCCATTCTCCAGTTATATGGATTTGATGTGTGATATTCTATAGGAGGAGCCTACCTGCTTTGAAGAATCTATTCAGAGGAAAGAATGGGCAGATGCCATGACAGAGGAATATCAATCCATAATAAATAATGATGTATGGGAAATAGTTCCCAGACCGAAGAGTAAAATGCGGTATCCTCCAAATGACTCTTCAAAATAAAGCATGCTGCTGATGGGAGTATTGAGAAGTATAAAGCAATATTTTTAGCTCGTAGATTTTCTCAAAAAAGAAGGCATTGACTATGAAGAGACATTCACTCCTGTAACCAGATACACTTCTATTAGAACCATCATAGCCCTTGCAGCTAAGATGAAGTGGAAGCTGCACTAGATGGATGTAAAGACATCTTTCCTAAATGGTGTCCTCGAAGAGGAAGTGTATATAGATAAACCTCAAGGATTTGAAGTTGAAGACATGAAGTCTCATGTCTGTAGGTTGAAGAAATCATTGTATGGATTGAAGCAAGCTCCTAGATCTTGGTATGTCCGAATAGAAAATTTTCTGATGAGCTTGGGATTTACCAAGAGTAAGGAAAATTCTAACCTCTAATTCAAGGTTATAAACGATGAGCCAGTAATATTACTACTATATGTGGATGACTTAGTATTAACCAGAGAAGAAAATCTCATCACTGAAATGAAAGACCTTGGCCTAATGCATTATTTCTTAGGTCTTCAGGTATGGCAGAGTCCAGAGAGGATCTTCCTTAATCAAGGGATGTATGCATTCGAAATCCTAAAGAGATTCGACATGTTGGAAAGCAAGTCCATGAATACACCCATGGAAGAAATTCTAAAGCTGTTGGTTGACACTTCATCAGAATTAATTGATGCCAAGTTGTACAGATAGATTATTGGATCTTTGATGTACTTGACGAACACCAGACCAGACATTTATTTTTTCATGAACACCTTGAGTCAGTTTCTAGTAGAACCCAGACATGTTCACCTAGTGGCTACAAAACATGTGATGAGGTACCTTAAGGGTACAATAGATTGTGGTCTCAGCTATGACGTAGATCATGATTTCACCTTGAGTGGATATACTGATGCAGATTGGGCAGGAAGTGTTTCTGACAGGAAAAGCACTTCAGGATGTTGTTTCAGTTTGGGATCAACCATGATCTCGTGGCAGAGTAGGAAGCAATCCACCATTGCTCTCATCACATCAGAAGAAGAATACATTGATGCATGTTCTGTCAGCTGTGAATCTATATGGTTTTGAAAGTTGTTGACCGGTCTATTTGACTTAGAGATGGAAGCAACCACGATCCTATGTGAGAACCAGAGCTGCATAAAGATGATAGAGAATCCTGTATTCCATGACAAGTTGAAGCACATAGAGATTTGATATCATTACATCCATGGCATGGTGTAGAGAAGAGCCTTAAAGCTCCAGTATGTTAGCACAGATGAACAGGTTGCTAATGTGTTGAACAATCCTCTATCTCCTGTAAAGTTTGAGAAATTTTGAGATAAGATTGGTATAGTCCTAAAGGATCTTCCTAAAAAGGGGGAGTAGTTGTTGTGATAAGACATCTCTTTCTTCCAGCTTTATTGTTGTGACGCAAAGCAAGATGATGTGATGAGACTAGAATTATGCTTCTGGCTTGACAGTTGTGATGTAAAGATAGTCTAGTATCTTGCTTCCAACCTGATGAGACTAGAACTGTGCTTCCGGCTTGACAGCTATGACATAAAGCCAGTCTAGTATCTTGCTTCCAACCTAATGGTTGTGACATAAAGCAAGACAATGTGATGAGACTAGTACGGTGCTTCTGGCTTGACAGTTGTGACGTAAAGCCAGTCTAGTATCTTGCTTCCAACCTGATGGTTGTGATGTAAAGAAAGATGATGTGATGAGACTAGTGTTGTGCTTCCGGATTCATAGCTGTGACATAAATATAGTCTAGTATCTTACTTCCAACCTGATGGTTGTGATGTAAAACAAGACGATGTGATGAGACTAGTACTATGCTTCCCGCTTGACAACTATGACGTAAATCCAATGTAGTATCTTGCTTCCAACCTGATGGTTGTGACATAAATAAAGACGATGTGATGAGACTAGTATTATGCTTCCGACTTGACAACTGTGACGTAAATCCAGTCTAGTATCTTTCTTCCAACTTAAGTGTTGTGACGTAAAGCAAGACATTAAGATGAGACTAGTATTGTGCTTCTAGCTTGAGAAGCTATGATGTAAAGCCAATCTAGTATTCTGCTTCCAACTTGATTGTTTCTTGTCTAGTATCCATGATCTCATGGAAAAGTAGGAAGCAATCAATTATTTTTCTCAGCACGATAGAAGAAGAATACATTGTTGCATGTTCTTCCAGCTGTGAATCCATATGGCTTCAGAAGTTGTTGACAGGTCTATTAGATCTGGAGATGGAAGCAATTGTGATTCTATGTGATAATCAGATTTGTATAAAAATGACAGAGAACCTTATGTTCCATGACAAGTCAAAATGCATAGAAATACGATATCATTACATATGTGATATGGTGCAGAGAGGCACCATAAAGGTCTAATATGTTAGCATGGATGAACAGGTTTCAGATGTATTGACCAATCCTCTATCTCATAAAAATTTTGAGCACTTTCGAGATAATCTTGGTATAGTCTAAACGAACCTCCTCAAAAGGGGGAGTAGTTTTGATGCCAGCCTTGTGCTGAATATTTCCAACTTCGTGTTGATGTTGTGATTCCAGTCGTGCACTGAATATTTCCAATTTTGTGTTGATGTTGTTGTGATGACAACCGCGTGTTGATGTTTCCATCCTCGTGTTGATGTTGTTGAGATGCCAGCTTCATGCTGAACATTTCTAGCTTCGTGTTGATGTTGTTGAGATGTCAGCTTCGTGCTGGATATTTCCAGCCTAGTGTTGATGTTCATGATGCTCCAGCCTTCTTTTTGTGACGTTGTTGTTGTTGATGATGTATCAACCTTGTGTTTTTTTTTATGGTGATGATGTATTAGTGTTATACTAATCCATGTTGATGCAGATGATGCTGATCCCATTCTAGCTCCCTGTTGGGATGATCATATTTATGATGAGAAAAACTTCTAATGATTTATAGATATTCCAGTTAGTGTTCCAGATGTTGTTCATGTTGATGCCCTCTCTCTCTCCTGATGATGTTGTAGAATACCCTTCTTGTTAAGGGGGAGTTTTGAAATATTGTAATTGCAAAGGGTATTCTATTTACTATTGATTTATTATTCATTAGATAAATACCCTTTTGTGGATTGATCATGTTGGTCATTGTAATTGACCAAATCCATTTTTGTGGATTGGTCAAACCCTAAATATAATATGCAAATTGAGAAGTCGACCCCCAATATAATTAAAGTGGTTTTAACCACTAAGAAGAGAATTCATCCCTTCCCAATGAAGAGACACCTTTCCAGCACCTTCCAGTTTATATAAATAAAGGAAGCCAATGCCTCATTATCTCATTTGCTCATCCAATTCCCAAGATTGGTAGTTGTAGTTGGGAGAAGAAGGAAGAGAGAGAGGCACATTGCTCATTGTCTTGGCATTGTATTGGCTATCTATATTAAGTAATTTTTGGTGGGTTTTCTCCCCCATGAGGTTTTCCCAGAATAAATATTGTGTATCTTGTGATTGTGTTTCTCTTAGTGATCCTACCTATGCTATGGTTATATATTAAATTGAAAATAAACCTAATAATATCTTAAACCTTAACATAGCAAAGGGAAGTGACGAGAATAACTAGGCACAAGAGAAACCATTTCCATTATTTTGTAGTTCCTTTCCCATTATGCTTGATGAGTCATGCATATTTAATGCCCCTACAAGTGGATCCCTGTTATATTTATTTCTCATCACACTTGGAGTACCTTCACTTGGAAATCAAAAAATTCTCTCATGTTCCAGTTCGTTGGGGTGGTCAATATTCCATCTCTTGATAGGATAGGGAAGCTCATCCATGATCTCTAGTGAATTTTCATGCCCCCAAGTGTAAATACAACATTCCTTGGTTTTCATGAGTGATTTAAACTACTATCACTCCATACAGGGGTTAGTCTTATTTCACTACAAGACTTATACATTCCAGGATGATGGAGTTATTGGGTTCATGAGTGGAATGAAAATCCTAATCAACATTAACCCGATACACTCCAACATTTTCCAATTTATTAGCCACCTTTTTTTCTTCACAGTGCACATGAGATGGGATAAGGACCAGAGTGGATGTTAGAATATATTTCAAAAATTCCAAGTTTCCCAAGAGTCTCCAGCCGAGGGATATTTTTTTCGTCTCTCTTCTATTTAAAAGGAAAGTAAGCATGGTTGAAATGATCTGTGAATCCCATTTGAAAATGAGTTTAAGATATCCCATAGATGTGGTTGTTTGTATTCCTCTAATTAGTGCCTAGATTTCTGTTTTGTTTTTCATGTCATGACCAATGCTTCTAGAAATGATATGGTGAATGAGTCCCTATTCATCCCTAAATACAAATCCAAAACGAGTAGGGCCTGGGTTTCCTTTAGAGGCCCCATTTAAATTGAGATTAAGGAAACCCTCAGTCGGTCTTTCCCAATGTGATGGAATGATGGAAGAGGACAATTGTTGAGAAAGTTGATTGGCGTCTTGATCAAAAATTAAATTCCATTGTTGGAGTATGGAATTTTCATGGGCCTCAAGTTGTATTTATTCCTCCGACCATATGGAACTTCTGATGGTTTCTATAATATTTTCCTGGATGTTGTGCCGAATTTTTTCTCATGGAAATTGTGATAATTGGAATACACAGTGATTACGCTCCTTCCAAAGATGCTAGAGGATGAAGCTAGGAAACAATTACCAGAAATGGTTTAGAATTGGATTTTTGAAACCTGAGGATCTTCGTTTCATGAGTGTGGTGACAATATTGTGTCTTTTTTGGTTCGCAGTTTGCATGACCTGAGATGCTTGGTCCCAGATGTGGCAACTATAAGAGAAAATGTTAAGAATATTCTCCAAGGATTCTTATTGTTGCATTCATATGATGCAAACATAGGGTTTGATGAATCCTCTTTTCTACAGGTTGTCCCAAGTGAGGATATGCTTATGGAAAACAAGATAGAGAAAGGTTCTAATTGTCGACCATAAGTTGTCCTTCCATATGTTACTCCATAGGTTTTCCCTAGGCATCAAATCGAAGGATAATTTCAGACAATAGGTCTCCTTTACCGTGAAGGTTCCCTTTGTAGAATGGCCCTAGCATAAGATGTATGGCCCTTACTTGATGAAAATTTTCCTTCTCGCTTCCTTAGTTATCCAAGAATTTAAATCAATGTTGGCTATCATATTAATTTCAGTGGAGTTGGTTTTCCAAATACTCTATCCTTTTATGGCATTGTTATCATGTCAATAGTCAACTACGGTCTTCAAACTAGCCTGAATAGTGTTGTCTTATATCACCATTAGTTTCTCATGTTAATTTAAGGGTGTCATTTTTTGCCAAGAGTCTTCCCATAATCTATCCCCTCACCCATTCCTTATTTCCCAAAAGGCATGATCATGGATGATGGAATGATTCTGCCATGCTACACTCCATATTAAGGATCCCTCTAAGTGGCTATTCAATCTAACATTTGTTCTTCTGCCACCTCAGGTGAGTACTTATGCCGCCAAGCTTGGCCCATATATCCATAGGAATTCTTAGCCATCTCCACCAGATTTTGGCACCCAGAATGTGATTAAGTGGAAAGGGGTCTCTCAAGCCAATTCCACCTGCTAGTTTAGGTTTGTAAAGAGTATCCCAATTAAAGAGAGCCAGTTTTCTCCCTTCTTTGAATCCATTCCATAAAAATCTTCATTGAATGTTTCCAATAGTTTAGAGAACAGAGTTGGGGGAAACAAGTGATGAAAAAAAATAGATGGGAATGGATTGTATGACATATTTGAGAAGCACAAGACAACCGACAAGGTTCAGGGTGCGGACTGTCCAAGAGCTTAACCTTTTTCCTATGGTATCAAGGAGACTTTCCCGGAAGATTTTCTTAAGGGAATTATCAATAAGTGGGATATCAAAGTATTTGGACAGAAGGGAACTCCTACAGAAACCAAGAATGAAGGAGATATGGGATTGGATGGCCTGGGGGCTATTGAAAAAGAAGATTTGGGTATTTTCATGGTTGGTGGAGGTGTTGGAGGCTTCACTAAAATCATTAAGGATGGAAAGAATTCATTGTTCTTCCTAGACAATACGGGTTCCCATCATCATTATGTCATCCAAAAATTGGTTGTGAGAGATGGTTGGATTTAAACCATGCAGAGGGACACCCTGGAGCGTTCCTTCTGCAACGATTTATTTTATGTATCAACTAGATCCTTCTGCCACAATGACAAATTGAAAAGGAGATAGGGGGTCTCCTTGCTAGATTCCTCTAGAGGGAGTAAAGGGATTAGAGGGGACACCATTCACTAATATGTTTTGGAAAAAAAACTTAGCTACATATTGATATGATAAATTAATTGGAGGTTAATACGATATCTTTTCTATGCATCTAACAACAATTGTTATTCTTCATTTTAATGTATGTTTTAGTTATTTTAAGTCTTAGTTTTATTATATTGTGAATAATTTTTTCACTAAGATCAACTTTGGTTTATTGGGTTTATAAATTAAAATTAATCAGTTTGATTTATCAAACCTTTTTTATGATCAAATAATTTGGAAATTGTATTTTTATGATCTCTTTGATTCATACGGGTTTACAAATTATGGACATTGGTGTTATGAAATGTTATGAAAATTGTATCTAATGTCTATGTGTGTCATTCCATTAAAAAGTAATGTTCACCCTCTATTTTGTTCATCTCATCGATTTTATAGAGTCTTTGGTGCCACGATGTTTTACATATAGTCCACCAACTTTTTTACTTTGAAGCTAATGAGAGTTAGCTCTTATCTTTGCAATATATGTTTTCTTCTTTGATTTAGCAACAATAAAGAGCGCTTTTTGACCTTATATCTTGGGATTAATGAGTTCCTTGTAATATATCAACATTCTCTTATTCCCAGTGTCCATGTCACTCCATATTTTAACTTTAAAATTATTAATGATAGATCTTTTAAAAGTAGTGGTATCTTCAACAAGAGCCTCCTCTAGTATGCCCTAATGATTTAACCAAGAAACAACATCACTAGCAATGTTTTCTTTAAGTGAAATTTCACCAATTTGGATAAATTTAAATCCTTTTGAAGAAATTTAGGCTAAATTTTTTCATATTTTCATTAAAAATAAAAAAACATTGTAGCCTAATTTATGATTATAGTTGTGCATACCTTTATATTTTCACCTAAATATAAACATTTTCCATGAACATATAATAGTTTTTATTGATATTTTCACCAATCAATGATTATGTATCACACATTTTTGGGAATATTCTCTACATATGGTTGATTAGTTAATAGAAACTACTCTTGGTGAAACCATGAATTTTCAATATAAGTCATTTAAATTTATGTAGGAAAATAAATGTTTCTAATAATTTACTTATATTATTTTTTTATCTTCTTTCAACATGTAGTTGGCATATCATGTTGTATATTAGTGTGTAGAATGTTTTCCATGTATTTCTAAATATATTTTCCATTGTCGCTTATTATTTTTTGTTAGTTCCCTATAATTGATATGCAAGTTTTTTTTCTCTAAATATTCTACTATGAGATATTTTTTGTTAATTATTGCCAATGATGCACATGTGACACTAATGAAATAGTGTTGTTGCCATTTTTTAAAGGTAGTAACAAGAAATAAACTGATTATGGTGGCCTAATATAAATGATAAACAAAATTGCAAATATGGTTTGATAAGTTATGACTTAAATATGGTTTGAAAATAAAAACATTGATCACTAGTCCACTCTCTTTTGAGCTTTTAGTGTTTTTTACTAATGTTTCAAGAAATAATAGAAGCCTCTCATTCTTCATATTAATAAGTTTATTCTTATACATTAAATACCCTATGAATATAGCCTTGTTCTCATCATGGTTCTCAATGGGGGGAAGCCTAATTTCTAAAAGGAGGATTGGATAAAGTGGTTTTCCTTTAATTTTAAGGTTATTTAGTATTATTTTTTTTTGGATTTTTTTGGATTTTCCTTCAAGTTTCTATAGAAATACTACAACCCCAAATATTCTATCCATAAAGAATCATTTGTTTAATGAGAGTGTAAAAGATGACCTTTTTTTCCCAAAACTAGAATTGTGTAATTTGTACAATTGTTTTCAAGACCATAATAATATTTCAGTAATTCATTGATTGTTTTTGAAAAATATATAGTTCCATGTTTAGCTTTGTGATGAAAATTAATTCCAAAATGCTACATTATAAAAATTTACCTCTTCCAAGTTTTGAAATCCTCCGATTTCAAGGATGGTACCCAAGAACCCTAGAATATTCATGAAACAAGGCCAGTCAACAATGGGGCTCAAAGCCATTATAATAATATATTTTTTATGGGCCCAGCATGTCACTTGTGTGAATTGAAACTGGGTGGGGAGGATAAAAAAAATTCCTCCCAACCACCCAAACTAACCCCAATTGACAAGCCTTAACATAGTTATTTTGAATTTTAAATTTATTATCAAGGTCAAAGGGACTCCTTGCTAGAAGGATAATATCATTTTCATAAAGGAGGATGCTAATAATTAATCATGTTAGATAAATTCCTATACAATATATTTATCCTAAGATTTTTCTATTTTTTCAATATAAATATCGAAAATAGGTGACAAAGGGAAACCTTGTTAAACCCCTATGTTACAATTCATTTTCTCTTACCAACGATCATTATTTCCAAATTTTGTAATGAATCTCCCGTATAGTCTTATTATTGTATTCCTAAATTCAAAAGGAGCCCCAATATCTTCTAGTCTCTTCCAAAGGTTGTTTTTGGGAACTATGTCAAAATATTTTCTAAAGTAAACACAACAAATATAAGAGATTATTCATGTTATTTCAACAATATCAAATGATAATTCTAAGGTAATTAGGTGGTCCAAAGTTGAATGATAGATTCATAAACCAACTTTTCCCTTATCTCTCATATCATGAATTTCAAGCCACAAGCTAATCCTTCTCTCTAATTTAATCCTTACAATTTAGTCATAAGAGGGCTTATCATAAGACTCCTATAAGTTGAAGGGTTGGTTTTGGTAGTACTTTTAAAGATATGAACAATGAGAATTTATGTCCAAATATTAGGGAACCCCTCCTTCATACCAAAATGATAATGGTTGTGACCAAGAGTAAGAATAGAACCTCCAATTTTTAGAATTTTGGAGTGATAATTTTCAATGTCTTTATTTTTTCTGTTTGCAAGGCTCTTAACTCCACTCTCAATATCCTTTATAATGAAAATTACTTTCATTGTAAGAAGGGTTTAATTTTTAATCGAAACATTAGAAGATTTATATAACTTTTTAAGATACAAGTTATGGTCGCTTATAGAAATCTTATAATTATGTTTAGCCTTACAGTTAAGATGTTTATTCAAAACTTTTTTAATTCAATTTTTAAAAACTTTAGAAAATCTTCATTACATTTAGTTGTATAATTGTTTGAATATCCAAACTTAGAGGAAAAGGTAGTAAATGAAATTATAGGAGATTTTAGGTATATTGTATATGGGACTTGCATAGATTTATTTTTTCATTTATTTGAATCTCCAAACTTAGAGGAAAAAGTATTGACATATTTCCCTTGCTTTTGATCTATATGGATTTTGTATAGGATTCAATAAGGACTTGCATGTTAATTTGGGAAAACATTTTTATATGTATTTGGATTTAAATGTTGATTTTTTTTTTAAAGAAATGAATTCCCCTCACCCTCCACGTATTAAACGTTCTAAGTGAAGATGCAAGTACGATTGGATCATGTTGTCAATGATGTCAATGGCTTGATTGATTGATGTCAAGTGATTGATTGATGTTAAAGGATTGATTGATTGATGAGTGATGAACAATGTATATGCATATTCCTTGATGAGAATGATAGATGTCAAAGTGGAAACTAATTGTTAAAGATGGATCATTGATATGATGCATAGATGAAGATGGATCAATGAGTTGTCATTGATACATGAAGATGCATAGCTTGTTTGATGAAAAGATGAGTCATTATTGTCTTATCATGATTGATAAGGTGAACAAATGGATGCACTCCAAAGTGGTCCCCTTATGGTGAAAGCCCTCAGGGGAAGACGCTTTGCAGATTGAGTTATCTTAGAAGAATGATTGAAGGACCCATGCTTGTATGTGGAATAATGAAATTAAGACCAATGAAGTTGTTGGTGAAACTATCCTAGCTATATATTGCTTGTCATGTCATTTCCAGTGGTATGTGGAATATCACATAACTCCTCACGGTTTGAGAGTTATGGCCTTATGAATTTGGAGGACCCCCATATGAAGGATTGAAGCCCCCAAGGTCAAAGAAGTCAAAGTGAACTAAAAGAAGAAATCATTATTTAATGATAAAGAAGTGACAAAATCAAGAAGGAA
>CBVK0100740361.1:0-14450 GCA_900067695.1 Picea abies
AAGTGGTTAACCCTAAAATAAGGAAAATAGGTTAAGTGACCTAGAAATGGGTTAAGTGACCTAGAAGATAAAAGCATAAATAAGAATCTAGGATCTCTTGTGAGATGCACATTTTCGGAGAGAATCCTTTGTGGTGGATCAATGGAGAACTTATTGTGAGATTATCTTGTGGAGCATTGATGGAGAGATTCTTGTGAGAGCATATTTGGTGTGGATCTCTTGAGCATGATTGAAGATCTACTTTGAGGAAGAAAGCGAGAGGAGGATCTCATCGACACATCAAAGTTTTGACAATGTGAGAGATCTTGATGGAAAAAGTATCAGAGCTTCAGAAACCCTAGTTTATGAGGTATACGTGGGTTGTAATGGGCCAAGACACGTACACACGCGGGATGTATGAGGATAGGGCATGTGCAATGGATGGAATGATGAAGACTTGTGTTTGAGCTAGTGCCAAGATCTTGGATGATGAGGCAAGTTTCAGATCTGCATTCTATGGGCTCATATCTATCATTGAGACACTGGTATGGTTACATTATTGTCTTGATGGATACTATTGTTTGATGTGTTGTGAATTCTTAGGGAATTCCTAGTATGATATGATTCAGTTTGGATGATTTGGTTGATGGGGTGAGAAACACTCTTTGGATTCAGTGGTGACATGATTGTTATGGTATACTAGTTGTTTATACATGTTTGAGATAGAATTCATATTTATTTATTGTGGAGAATGAGGAAGCTATTGGAGAGCTTGGAGATGTTGTGACTGGCTGGTGGTCAGATTGGATAGTCAGAGATAGAAGATAATGATATATTGATTGCATATCTGAGTTGATCTTGAAGGACAAACCCTAACAACTCAGAAGGTATAAGCAGGTTGTTGTATACACTTTCCACGTGCATACGCGGGCTGTAGTGAGCTAGAGCACACACACACACGGGTTTCACTATTGATAAGTTGCGTACCTGTTGCAGATTGATATCTGTTGAGGATTGTTGCCTCATCTCAATTGGTGTTGAGGGTGTAAGCTGAGTCTTGCATTATGGAGATGGTGCTCTTGTAGAGTTGTACTCTATTCAGTTGTTGCTGAAAAACACCTGGATTGTTGTTCATAATAAAAAGAAAAATTGTAAGTACATCTTTCGTTCTTTTTGTTCCTTGTGGTGATGACTTGTTGATGATATATTACTGATATATGTTGTTGACATATGTTTACATATAACTATTTAAATGAAAACAATGAGTAAGGAGAAAATTTTTGAATGCTAGCTAATGAGTTTTGTGAAAGAGGGAAGTTTTGGGAACAAGAGCCCCACGCTCATTCACCCCCCCTCTAAGTGTGGTAGGTGTGTCCAACAATTGGTATCAGAGCCGGCCTTCACTACATGTCTTAAAAATCTTGAAGGATATCCATAGACACAAAAATGGATGAATAAATACCAATCCTTGATGAGGAAAAGTATTCTACTTGGAGAATAGAGATGAGAGTGTATTTGAAGACAATGGGAGCATCTATCTGGAAGGCAACCATAGGTGGATCAGTTTCATTGAAGAACAAGTCAAAGTTTGTAGCTCAAAGGGAAGGAAAGAAGAATGATGCATTGGCTCTCAAGACCATTCTTAGTAGACTCTCAAGCCCTATAAAAGAGAACATGGGACAATGCACTTCCACCAAGGATCTATGTCTAAAACTAGAAGAGACATATCAAAGCAAGAAGGAGAAGCAATATATTGAAGATCACTCCATAAATATCATTAAAGGTAAAGAATCTCCAAAAACCCTTGTTTTTATTATTTCTAAATGTGATCTTGAAAACATTTCAAGTGAAGATAAAGAATCAAGTGATGATAACACAGAGGAAAATCTTGAAGACATTTCAAATGAAGGCAAAGAATTATGTGTTGATTTTGGCAAAAAGGAAGATCATGAAGATATTTCAAATGAAGTTAAAGAACCCTCAAAAACCCTTGATTGTAATGATGATGATGAATTATTTTCTACAAGTGAAGAAGAAGATGTAGAAACAGTTTGTGTAAAGTTTGATGGCAACTACCCCATGAAAAGAATAGAAGAAAATATATTAAAACTTCAAAAGGAAATTGAAGAGGATTTATATAGATTTAGAAGTGATCATTATTATATAGACTATAACTATATTTCAAATAACACTAAAAAGTTTCTTAGGAGGAGTCTAAGGCACATTTTGAAGTTAAAAGAAATGATCAAGGAACAAGAAGAGAGCAATAAGACTCAATTAGAAGAAAAGGAAGAAGAGATCACAAGGATAAAGAATGGAAAAGAAGATATGAATGTAGATGATAAGATTAGCAAAAGTTTTGAAACCATTGTCCATATCAAGACCCAAATTGAAGAATCCAAAATAATAGAGGAACTATTGAAGAATCAAATAAATGAAAAGGAAGAGTCACGTTGTAATTTAGAAGCTGAAATTGTTGACCTTAGAAAGAAGGTGGAAAAGTCAAACAAATTCTTGAATAGCTGACGAATCTTGGATGAGATCTTGGAAAGTCAAAGATTATCATGTGATACATCAGGTCTTGGATACAAAGGAGAATATACACATGTTGAAGCAAACACCTCAAAGAAACATGAGGTAAGTCCATCAAAGAAGGAAGACAATGTTGCAAAACAACCATCTATAGAAGGCAAAGACAATTTCAAAATAACAAAGCAAGGAAGACATCAAGAAGCTATTCTTGGGACACCAAAGCAAAGGTATGAAAGTATTTTTCATGGGCATTGTTATTCATGTAATGGACATGGTCACAAATCTTTTGAGTGTAGATCTTATGAAAGGAAATATAATGGAAGATTTTATAAAACCATGAGGTCTTGGAGATGTGATCAAGTAGGACACATTGTTGTTCACTGTAACACCATTAGATGCTACAACTATAGTGGATTTGGCCACAAATACTAGGAGTGTTGGAACAAAAGAAGAAAGTCCACGATGAGAACTTCAAATAGCATGGCTAGAAGAAGGAGTGAAGTGAGAAAGGGAGACATCTTTGAAAAGATGGATGCTTAGAGCTCAAGTTCTGAGAAGTAGGAACCTCTATAGAAGTGGGTGAAGAAGACACAATAGCCAGAACAGGATGAAAGACTGAAGGGAAGCTCAATTAAGTCATCTACTAAAGCATATTCGAGTGACAGTGGTATCAGTCACGTACATACGCAGGTTGACCTTGTCTAGGTCATGTACATACGCGAGCTTTTGTGCAGCAGGCCACGTATATGTTGTAAAGGCTTGGGAAAAAGACAATGCACATGGGTTGCAGCTTGATGTGATGGTATAACTCTTGTTGTAGGTTATGACATTGTTTATTGCAGATTCTAACAATGTTTGTTGCAGGTTTTCATGGTTCTATGTTAGATCATGTAAGGTGACAATGTAAAATAAATCTTGGGTGCATGGCACTAACCCATGAGTATGGTTTGATGTTGATCTATTGGAGTACATGGCTAGTACATATTTGAATTTCATTGATATATCTTATGATATATTATTGGAAGCATATGATGGATATCATGGTGCATGCATTTTGCATGTGGTGGGGCTACATATTGAGACATGTAGTTGGTGAAGTTCATGAGATGATCATGTTGTACATTATTGATGATCTATAGTTGATGCATGATTGGTACACTAATAGAGGAACCTACTAGCAGGTTGATTGGCACATGTTTTATGAAGGATTTGGCATGCATGTATGGCATTCATCATTTTGTGGTATTGGTGCATGGTGGTGTACATGTTTTGGTACACTCATACATGGAATATGCTTGATGATACTATGCTATTGGTATTACATGATTAGCACAACAATTGGTATGTGTTTGATACATGGTTATGGTACTTGGTTCATGACGAAGACATATCATGAGTGATATGACACATGGTTGGAATATTGGTAGATGAACATGGTTGATGTACATGGGTGTTGTGCATGGTGGGCACACTTCGGTACATGATGTGCTTGGTTGATATTTTTCTTAGGATTCTTTATTTCAATATTGACATATCTTTTGCTTCATGATGCTTGGTATAGCATGAGCTTAATGCATGAACAGGTCCAAGGATCATTATATGGTAGCACATTGTTCATATCACAGAGAAGATAGGGGAGACATACCCATAGGGGGGTCATTGTTCTTCCCATGATTCTAGGAGGAGATATTTATGAGATGCATACCTAGAAAAGATCCCTATATTTGAAGAAAGAGAACAGAGGCATAATTCCAGGAGGAGAGATGGTCGCGGGGGGAGTATGTTCAATGTATTTTTAGCATTACATCAGAGTGATATCCCTTGTTTAAAAGCGGAGAGATTATTCAGAGGAATATCAAAGGCACTCAGACAGGGGGAGAAACCCCAAGGAAAGTTCAAGCAGGGGGAGCAGCCCCAAGAGGAGAATGCCCCTTTTCCATTGATGTCAAAGGGGGAGATATAGTCACAATGATGTGATTGATGATTATTGATAGGGAGAGATAGTCACATTTGGGAGAGATAGTCACATTGAATATTGATGTAGAGAATGCCTTATCTACATGTTGACATCAACAATTGGTCATTGGTGTTGACATCAATGTTGGTTTTGTCATCAATGCCAAAGGGGGAGATTGTTGGATCATGTTGTCATTGATGTAAATGGTTTGATTGATTGATGTCAAGTGATTGATTGATGTAAAAGGATTGATTGATTGCTGAGTTATGAACAATGTATATGCATAGTCCTTGATGAGAATGATAGATGTCAAAGTGGAAACCAGTTGATAAAGATGTATCATTGATATGATGCATAGATGAAGATGGATCAATGAGTTGTCATTGATACATGATGATGCATAATTTGTTTTATGAAAAGATGACTCATTATTGTCTTATCATGATTGATAAGGTGCACAAATGGACTAACTCCAAAGTGGTCTCCTTATGGTGAAAGCCCTCATGGGAAGACACTTTGCGGATTGAGTTATCCTAGAAGAATGATTAAGGGAGCTATGCTTGTATGTGCAATAATGAGATGAAGATCAATGAAGTTGTTGGTGAAACTATCCTAGATAGATAGTGCTTGTCATGCCATTTTTGGTGGTATGTGGAATGTCACATAACTCCTCACGGTTTGAGAGTTATGGCCTTAAGAAGTTGGAGGACCCCATATGAAGGCTTGAAGCCCCCAAGTCAAAGAAGTCAAAGTGAACTAAAAGAAGAAATCATTATTTATTGATAAAGAAGTGAAAAAATCAAGAAGGAATATTTAAATGATAAAATATTGGATAACTTTCTATTCATGGAAAGTGGTTAACCCTAAAATAAGGAAAAAAGGTTAAGTGACCTAGAAATGGGTTAAGTAACCTAGAAGATAAAAGAGTAAATAAGAAGCTAGGATCTCTTGTGAGATGCACATTTTCAGAGAGAATCTTTTGTGGTGGATCAATGGAGAACTTCTTGTGAGATTATCTTGTGGAGCATTGATGGAGAGCTTCTTGTGAGAGCATATTTGGTGTGGATCTCTTGAGCATGATTGAAGATCTACTTTGAGGAAGAAAGCGAGAGGAGGATCTCATGGACACATCAAAGTTTCGGCAATGTCGGAGATCTTGACGACAAAAGTCTCGGAGCTTCAGAATAATTTCTTCTCACCACACTTATGTCCCTTACTATACTTGCTATCACAATTAAAGCATAAATCTTTTTACTTTCTTTCCTCCAATTGTTGAGGTGTCAACCTTGTAGGTTGAGGTGTTTTAGAAGAAGGAACATTATTATCTCGATAGATGTTAGGAGTGGTCCTTCTAGTATCCATAGCCATATTTTCACTTTCAACATTTCTTGCCACTCTAAATGAATTCTCCAATGATTTGGGTTCCCAAAGATGAACCTCATGTTCAATGTTATCCCTTAAATTTCTTATGGATACATCAATCAAGTGCTCATCTGGAATATCTGTTACCTTTATATTCAATCTTTGGAAGTTCTCAACGTGCTCTGAAACTGAAACCTTTTTCTTGAGATTTATCAATTGGCTAAACAAGGTATTGCTCCTTGTATCTACATAGTTTTCTATCATTTCTTCTATGAAAATTATCCAAGTGACGAGTGATTTGCAAGAACAAAGCCATCAATACCACACAAATTGATTGGGTTCTAAATATAAAGAAGAAATCTATACATTTTGTGTATGTTGAACATTATGAAGATAAAAGAATTTCTCCATCTGAAGTATCCATGTGATTGGGTCATTGCCATCAAAATTCCTCATATCGATATTAGGAAAGTGGTTGGTCTTAGTATCCATTATTGTGTCCAACTTAGCTTCTGTTGAATCCATCATCCCTTGTAGTTCATATTTTGTTATTGTCTTCTTTTGTAAATCATTTATGTCCCTACTCATTTCTTCACCTTCACCAAGTATCCAAGTGGGACTATTTGGAGGCTTATTTGGTGTATAAGTTCCTTTTTTGGTGTGTTGTTGTCCAAGTATCACTTTAAATCTTGATTTTGAGGTGGTTCTTCTAGACAATCTTAATTTTATTGTATCTCCAAAATTTTGGCTCTTCTGGGTATGAAATTTTCTATGTCGTATTTCTCTGATATTTCTTCTCTGCAATGCCACAGGTCTAATCAAAATTGGATGTGCCAAGTGGAATTTATGGTAACTTCCCCACAACTTGTTGAATTTTGTCCTTTCCAGGAAATATCACTTGTATAACATGCCCCGCACAAAATAATTTTTATAAAATTATGAAACTTGTACTAGAAATACTAAAGATTGTTCACTACGCAATGCAACTAGTCTCACTCAATTTGGATACTCTATGAAGAATTTATGATTGTTTTACCCAGAACACCTACTTGAGACTAGCCAATAGGACTAGTCAAATACCCTATCTTCCAAAGGGTGTATATAAAAATATAAGATGACCAAAAAGTTGAAATGTTTATCACATATAAATTAATAATTTCTGTGAATATTCTCCAGATTTTAGGGTCTGAAACATTACAAAAAAATATAGTGAAAATGGCGCGATGACTCAATTCAAGATGATTCGAGAACCCTATCTTACACAGGATGTATCTCCTAAAGTATAAGGCCTCAGGACCTGAAATTTTAACCCAGCGTACCTTGATTCATCTACTAAATATCACCCAAAGGGTTCCTTTTGAAACATCATAGAAAACAAATTATAGCGAAAATTCCAAGGTGTCTCAAATGTAGCAGTGAAACCTCAAGACCTTGAGCTTTGATACCATATGTTAAGAACCAAATATAAATATAGCATAGAAAAAATTCATAATAAGTACTCAATTCCTTGAAAAAAAGAAAATTCCAGGTAATAAGCCTCTTCGAGCGGGAAATCTCCTTATACCCCACATAAATGTCCAAATACAAGATGATTCCAAATGAAAATGTTGCCTTGGTATATATAGGAGACTGGGAGGTACAATTACAACTAATGGACTCAAGCCAACATAAATAAAATAACATTACTAATGTAATATACCCTAATTAAGAGGTAATGAGCCACTATTTAGGGCTTAACATTTATTCTTGACAGGAGAAGAAAATCTCATCACAGATTGCAAAAATAAGCTCATTGCATAATTTGAGATAAAATACCTAGGCTCGATGCATTATTTCTTAATTCGTGAAGTTTGGCAGAGCCCATAGAAGATATCCCTTAATAAAGGAAGTTTGCAGTTGAAACACCAAAGAAGTTTGATATGTTGGAATTTAAATCCATGGCCACCCCCATGGAGATGAATTTGAAGATCGTGGTTGATACTTTGTCAGAGTTAGTTAATTCTACTCTATAGAGACATATTATCAGTTTTTTACTGTATTTAAGGAATACAATGCCAGATATATGATTTTTTGTGAACACCTTGAGTTAGTATCTGGTGGATCCCAGACGTGTTCACCTTGTAGCTTCAAATCATGTGATGAGATACCTTAAGGGTATGTTGGATTATGTTCTTTATTATATTAGAGATCATGACTTCATACTGTATGGTTATACTTATTCAGATTGGGCTGGAAGTGATTCAGAAAGAAAGAGCACTTCAAGATGTTGTTTCAGTTTTGGGTCACCCATGACTTCATGTAAAAGAAGGAAACAGTCTAGTATTTCTCTTAGCATGGCAGAAGCGAATTACATTGCAACATATTCCACCAGTTGTGAATCCATATGGCTTCATAAGTTGTTGATAGGTCTATTTGATCTGGAGATGGAAGCTACAATGGTTCTATGTGATAGCCAAAGTTTCATAAAGATGACATAAAACCCAGTGTTCCATGATAAGAAAAAGCACATAGATATATGGTATCGCTACATTCATTACATGGTCCAAAAGGGAGTTGTAAAACTCCAATACAGTGGCACAAATGAGTAGTTGTTGATGTGTTTACTAAGTCACTCTCTCATGTGAAGTTTGAGTACTTCTGAGACAAGATTGGTGTAGTTTGAAAGGACCTCCCTCTAAAGGGGGAGTGATTTTGATGATACTATGTTATCTTGACTAATAGAGGGTATCTCAGTTAGGATTTTATATCCTAGGGGACTAAACATCCCTGGCCATATCCTGAAGTTTCGGTAAATATGGTATGTCATAGTACCTGTGCATGTATATACTAGTTGTGGTTAGTAGTGGTAGCTTAGTTAGGATTCTATATCCTAGGGAATATTATGATTCATGGCCAGATCCCGAAGGTCTAGTAAGGATGGTATATCAAAGTACCACAGATGTTGTTGTTGATGTTCCTCCCTCATTCTATTACCACATATAGATGTTGATGTTCTAGTTTTATTACTGTGATGTTAAGAAAAACTTCTGATGATTTATAGATGTGTTATTCAGTGTTCTAAATGTTGATGATAATGTTTCCCTCTCCTACTCTTGATGATGTTGTATTGACTCATGTCAGTAGAACACCTTTATCGTTAAGGGGGAGTGTTGAATTATTGCAACTTTGAAGAATATTCTACTTATATTTGAGTCATTATTATATAGATCAAATCCCTTTTTGTGGATTGATGAATTCAAGTCTTGTATAAGATCAAATCCCCTTTTTTGGATTGGTCAGCATGTGTTTGTATGGTGGTATTTGTAAATTTGGACCCTAGTAATTGTAAAGTGGTTTCAACCACTTTTAGGATAAGCCGACTCCACCAAGTGAAGAGTCACAACCCTAGCACCACCTCACAACTTGTATTTATATGTGAGGATGGTGTATCATTTCAACACACTCACTCACTCATCTAATGTGCATATCTTGAAGACAATTGCAGTTGTAGGAAGAAGTCTAAGATAGGAGAAAAGAGGCTTATTCTTGGTCTTGGTCTGTCTTTGGTGTTTTGGTCTTAGTCTTGGCATTGCACTGGAAATCTATTATTGAGGAAGTTTTGTTGGGTTTTCTTCCCCATGAGGGTTTCCCAAGATAAAATGTTGCATACCTTGTGATTTTTTTTGTCTTTCAGTGATCATCTTTATACTATTTTTTTGGAAATGCATTGAATGCTCATGAAATTTGGAAATAAACTAATAACAACACTAAAAAATTAACACTAAAACCCTAATCTCCTATCAAAGATGTGTTATCTTATTTGTTGTGAAATCTCTACTGGTAAATCCCTGTAGCTCTATCTTCGAAATAAAACCTAACGCACCAGGCCTCCCCTTCATGTTTTTTAATATTTGATACCCTATGCACCCACCATCATTATAGTACTCTTTACTAAGTTACAACCATGGAGAAAAAGAAGAAAAAGAAGAAAGTACACAAGGGTGGTAACATAGTGAGGTTTGAACCCCAAGGTCTGCAATTGCTGGAATCAAATCCTATTTTCAAAGAATCTTTACAAGCAGTAGGATGCCTCGCGTTCTGTGAAAAGCTACATGGAGGACACATGGATGTGGATAAACAATTTTCCCTAAACTTTGATGGGGTCAAAACGAAGGTTGGATCACTAGAGATTCAAGTCAATAAACAAAGAATTTCCTCAGCAACAGGGATACCTCTACAAGGTGAGAGGTGGTTTAATGGGACACCTTTGGAGTCCTCCTACAATAATGAATATTTCAAAACAAAATTTCAAAACTAGAACTTGTCAAAAGGGGTTTCTAGGAGCTACATGTTAGAACATCATGATTATCTGCTGAGAGTAATACAAAGATACTTCACTTGTGAGGGGCGATTCAACAAGGCATATATGTACCATATCAAATTTCTCATGCACTTTAAAGGTAAGAAAGCCCTAAATCTCCCATATTATCTTTGTAGAATCCTATGGAAAATGGTTGATAAAGTACAAGATAAATCTAATCAAGTTGACCCTAGTTTGTTCCATTTCAGTCTCATTAAACTATTAGTCCTTGAGGAACTTAGGAAAGAAAACATGGAATGGAACTATTTTTTTTCTGCATTAGGATTTTGTGTTGAAACAACTAGTTCCCCACCATCCAAGGGAAATACCCCTTCCATAAGTACTAAAGCAACTTCTAGTAGTTTAAAAAGGAAAAAGGGAGATAACAAAGAACAACCTATTGTGATTCAAACCCCTGAAACTGCAACCAAAACCTCTCTTAGCAAGGGATCCATGAAAAAGGGTAAAAATCCATTTCAAGGTGTTGAAACAACTATAGATATGGAGAAAACCCTTGACAGTAAGAGGATAAAGTTGAAAGGAAAATAAATCATTTTCACTCCCGAAACAACAACAATGGAAAATCCCACGAAACCATTTACTAGGTCTACAACAAAGAGGCAAATTCCTGCAAATGAAATTCCTGTAGATGAGAAATTTCCCTGTCATGAAATTGAAGGTGTTGTAGAAGAAAAACCTGCACCAGGAAAAAAAGTGATGTTTAGTCGAGAAGTAATTTACAAAGAAAGGATTGGAAGACCTATAACCAGATCATCAACAAGGAAGGAGATCCATGTTGAAGAGACCAAATATGAGACACATATTCAATGTGTTGCTGAAGAAGTGGTTGAGGTTCAATCTCCTTTAGAAAAATAAGACATGATAGATAAAATATTAAAGAAACAATTGAAGGAAGTTGAGGTTGAAATTGTAAAACTAAGGGAAGAAAACAGGAAAATGAAAGAGAAGATACCAAAACAGTTGGACGTCTATGAAGAATCCTTGGAGAATATAAAAAGAATGATCAAGATATATTTACCCCTACACAAACAAATGAAAAATATATACAAGAAAAATAGGACATTGAAGACAAAGGAAAGACTGAGAAAGGAACAAATGGAAAAAAATAATCTGGACTTGTTGGCCCAAGTTGCAGTGGAATAGTTTGATAACACTTAGGATAAATCATGTTTATTTTTTTTTGGTGAAGTCATCAAAATATTTTGGATCAATATTGAATCAATTTTCAACACCATAAAGTGAAAACAAATATTTCACAACAACTTTTTCTACGAAACTACTCAAATAGAGATTTCGCAACAAAATTTCGGGTTGTTGCGAAATCACCAGTCAACACATAAAAGAGTATGTCAGCATCAAGATCATATAATGAAACATTTTTTCCATTAAATATATGTAACATAAATATATTAGGGTG
Organism: Picea abies; assembly: GCA_900067695.1. Lineage (NCBI taxonomy): Eukaryota > Viridiplantae > Streptophyta > Pinopsida > Pinales > Pinaceae > Picea > Picea abies. Next base: position 11,608 of record CBVK0100740361.1, read on the forward strand.
TATAAGTTAGTCAATAAGTGAAACCCTAAATTGTAGGAATGAACGGAAAATTAGTTGGTAATTTGTTAAGTAAGTAGTTTATCAGTTGTAACTTGTTTTTCGTGATGAAACCTTAACTATTTTGACTTCATGGAGTCAAGATGAATCTTAATGCTATATATTGTAATGAGAAAGACAATATAAGGGTTCAATATTTTAGTAAGAAAGATTGTTGGTACTGTATTAATGAAAGTTCTATAGACAAGTGTTTGAGATATTTTGTAATGTACTTCTAATTTATCGAATCTACCATAAAAATAAAAATAAAAATTAATATATCATTATCCTCTTAAGTTCGTATGTGATTACTGTTAAAGGAGATGGTCTTCATTTCTATCATAAAATCTTCGAGGTACCCATTTTTTGTCTATCGCATGATTCCCACTCTACCCTAGTCATATTACTTGGTTGGGTAACATTATGAGGATAGATTTCCCGACTCTAGAAGTTTGACAAATCTTACCTCTATTCTCTTATGTCTATATTGATAAACAAATATTCTAGACTTAGGAACCATATTCCTAGTCTATCCTTGCTCGAGATTCTTTATGCTGCGCACAGGTCGAAGTAACTTGTTTTGGTTTAAAACTATATGTCTTCTATAGAGTCACGAGGTAGGGTCCATATCTCTTAGTTGGACATTGGTGTTTCGAAAGACGCTTAGCAAACTGTGGGATGGTTCAGTTCTTCAACGGGTTTGGGTAACATAATTTAAAACAGAAAGACTCCAACTGAACTGGATTCAACTACATGATGCATCAATAGAGTCTCATCTGAACGAGAGGCTAACAGTGATGGGCACACTTGGAAAACTAAACGGACCCTAACTAGTCAAGTCACAAAGTAAATTCTTATTAACTTTCGCAATTTCTAGAGGTGAGAGGGTAGGTTTGTCTGTCATAAAAATTAAGGCATCATGTATCTACCATTAATGTGTTCCTAGTGTCTACATCTCGAAGAAACCTCTTGTCCTTCCCTCCAAATGGATCATGCCAGTTCAGTCCCAGCACATGGCCATAACCACTACTCTACTCTTGACAATAAAATTAGTTGTCAAAGGAGACACTCTTAGGGTTGTGGATGTTTCCTTAGTCATTGTGAAACCCTCGAAATAGCTCTGCATGATTTTCCTCCGCAAGAAAGGAATTTCCCAAGTAGAGGTCGCTACTCGGTGGAGCAGACCAGGTCACCGACTCCTCTTGTAAGTCTTTCCTTTGAAAGCTACTGTAATATCAAGGATATAAGGAAAATTTTTGGAAGGTTCATTATCGTGAGAACAACTTATGTTCTATACTTTGGTTATAATATTTTATTAAGAATCCTTGGTTATTATTCCTCTATGGGATAAGATCGTTCCTGGATGAGGTTGTAAGATTGTTAGTCCCCTCTCCAGTTTCTCTAAATAGCTCGGCCTGCCCACCCGTGAATCCTGTAATTAGGGTCCTTTCCACTTACATAGTTTTCTTTGCGGGTAGTTACTACTATGTTTGGTTACTTTCATTTTCATTCTTCCTTTAATAAATCTTAGGGAGGCATGTCACTCTTGGGAATGGTCACCAAGAAACTAAGCGGTTTTTCTTAACGGGTGGAAGGGTCCCCTGTTTGGTAGTATACTATACGACATTCTTATTTTATTTCCCTGTAAGGATGGAGCCATTCTTTTGTATGTATGCTAGACTCTCGTTCCACACAATTAATTACTGTATATAGGTGTAAATCCTTTTGTTCCTGTAGTTCCTCGAACATCTTATGGGGTTCTTATGATGTATAAAGTTTGTACTGAAACCTTGTTATCTATACGGTCGGAGATTAGTTCCTGTCATTGGAATACCGTAGAGCAATGACCCTTCCCTTTACTGTTTGGTTATAATTATTCCTTGTAGTTTGGTTCATGAATGTTTCAAAATTAACCCCTTTAATAAGGTCTATGTCATGTACAAAATGTCTGTATTATTACTTCAGTCTCCTCGTAAGGCATGCTTGAATACTTTATAGGTTAAGGGTTTTCACTACTGACTACCTCTTTGTAAGAGAGGACTTATTAAGATTTGGTACTGACACTAATGGTGGGATCCTTTTGATGTGAGGGTACCCATCAAGGATACTTGGACCCCCTTCTCTTCATCCTGGGATGTTTATTCAAATGGAAAGAGACAAGGGTAGGATGTCGGACTCTAGGTGTAAGTTAAGTATCGTTCGGTCTCAACTATTTCTAGTATTCATCGTTCTATTGAAATTTTGCATTTGTTTAATTTGTATATTATACTAATGCTTTAAATGATAAAATTTGCAGGGATGGCGACCATGCCAGGCTCTGGGATGTCGAATATTACCTACCACAAAAAAAGGTATTTGGGTTCTATGCCTAGTGTCTCGCAGACTTATTCTTCTAAGTAACAGAAATGATAATCAACGCTCTGTAAATTTTTGTTACTAAAGACGTTTCATCCTGATTATCGGTGTCTTCCAGATTTTAAGTATGTTTCTGATTGATATATGGATAACTTGTAGTTGGAGGAGGACATAATACTTGCGGGAATTAGATTTATATTAAGAGCCCTTTGAGATTTAATTCCCAAATTCTTTTCTTGTGACAATGTAATTGAAAACAATATCAGGCATGGCTAATTTAAAATCTTCTTAATGGTATTACGATTTCTTCATCATAATTAGAATTTTTATAATTGGAAAAGATTCTCTCACTCTATTTTATTATTCTATATCATTATGCTCAGAGGCATTGTTATGGTCAATTAGGATTTTTACTTTTGTAAACTCCTATTTATTCTCATAATATATATATA
>CBVK0100740363.1:0-24540 GCA_900067695.1 Picea abies
AGATTAGCTGGAAGTGCAAGATGGTATGCTACGGGTCCAATTCGAGCTAGTATCTCGAAGGGCCTACAAAACCTGGGTGCCAGCTTAGCACAATTCCCTAACTTCAACAAGCTCTTTCAGGCTTTGACCTTAAAATAAACATGATCTCCTACTTGAAATTCCAAGTGTCTTCTTTTCTGATCTGCATAGCTCTTCTGTCTATCCTGTGCTTCTTTCAAGTTATGTTGTACCTTTCTTACCATGTTCTCCATTTCTTGGAGTATCTCTGGTCCAACCATGAGTCTATCAACCGGGTTATCCCAACTAATTGGAGTTGTACACTTTCTTCCATACAATATTTCGAAAGGGCTCAACTTAGCCGAAGTTTGGTACCCATTGTTATATGCAAATTCTACCAAGTGCAGGTAGTCTTCCCACTTGGTTGGTTTTGTTCTTACGTACATGCGAAGCATATACTCTATGATTTGGTTTTTCCTTTCGGTCTGTCCATCTGTTTGTGGATGATAGCTTGTACTGAAATTTAAGTTAGTGTTTATCCCTGCAAACAATTCCTTCCAAAAAGTGGATGTAAATTTTATGTCTCTATCTGAAATCACCATTTTAGGAATACCATGCAGTCTAAAAATTTCTTTCATGAATATTTCAGCAATGTTTATAGCTTTAAAAGTAGACTTTACAGGAACAAAGTGTGGAGACTTACTGAGTTTATCGATTACAACCATGATAGAATCGTTTTGTTTTTGAGTTTTAGGCAAACCTGTTATAAAGTCCAGTGATATAGTCTCCCATTTCCATTCTGGTACTGGTAATAGCTGTAATAGACCGACTGGATGTTGGTGCTTGGCCTTAACCTACTGACAATGTTGGCACCTAGCCAAGTATTCCATTGTTTCGCCCTTCATACTAGGCCAGAAAAATAGTTTTCTAAGTGTTGTTATTGTTTTCTGGTAACCTGGATGGCCATAATACGGTTTCTTATGCACTTTGTCCAAAATTGTTGATTTCAATTCAACTGAATCTGGTATATAAATTTTGTTTTTGAGTCGTAATAGTTCTTTCTTGTCGATGCTTAGATCTGGTTTGTCAGAGTTGGCGGTCCTGTTTTGTAATTATGTCATGATCTTAGTGTAATTTCCGTCATTGATACCTATCGTCCTTATTCTTTGTTCCAGATCACTTTTTGCCCTGCTGATGTTTATCTCAAATAACCAATGGACTCTTCTACTTAAAGTGTCTTCTACTTTATTTTCCTTACCCTTGATATGTCTGAACTCGAAGTCGAATTCACTCAAGAAGGCTAGCCACCTTGCTTGTCTTGCATTAAGATCTAGTTGGTTAAACATATATTTCACCTTGCTATTATCCATCAATAGTAGGAATTTTCTGCCCATTATATAGTGTCACCACATTTTTAAGGCATGTATTACTACTACCAATTCTAAGTCATGAGTGACATAATTTCGCTCGTGTTCTTTTAATTTTCGGGACTCGTAACAAATCACGTGCCCTTCCTGAGTTAGGACACCACCTAGTCCCTCTTTACTTGCATCCACACAAACTATGAAGTCTTTATCTGGGTCTGCTACCTTCAAAATGGGTGTTGATGTCAATAATTCTTTTAGCTTGTTAAAGTTGTCTTGACACTTTTGCAACCAGTTAAACTTGGTTCCTTTCTTTTGTAGTGACGTGATAGGGTAGGCTATCTTGGAAAACCCTTCTATAATCCTGCGGTAATATTCAGTGATTCCCATGAATGACCGTATATCCGCTACATCCTTAGGTACCGACCATTCCATAATGACTTTTGTCTTTTTCAGGTCTTCGACAATGCCTTTTGCTGAAATTACATGTCCTAGATATTGTATTTCTTCCTGATAAAAGTCACACTTGTCAAATTTGGCGTACAGTTTGTGTTTCCTCAATGTTTGTAGAACTATCCTTAAGTGTTCATTATGTTCTTCTTTCGTTCTTGAATAGACCAGAATGTCGTCGATAAATACTACTACGAACTTGTCTAAGTACTGACTGAAAATGTTATTCATCAAGCACATAAATGTGGCTGGTGCGTTAGTGAGTCCGAAAGGTATGACTACAAACTCGTAATGTACGTATCTTGCTCGAAAAGTTGTTTTTTTTATGTCCTTGTCCTTTATCCTAACTTTATGATAACCGGATCATAAATCCAATTTTGAAAAGATCTTGGCCCCACCAACTTGATCGAACAGATCATTTATCCTAGGTAAGGGGTATTTGTTCTTAATGGTCATTTTGTTCAGTTGTCTATAATCGATACATAGTCTTAGAGTATCATCTTTCTTTTTCACAAATAGGAGTGACACTCCCCATGGCAAGACACTCGGTCTGATATACTCTTTGTCCAACAATTCCTGTAATTGTATTTTTAATTCTGTTAGTTCTGGTAGACTCATTCGATAGGGTGCTTTTGAGATAGGGGCTGATTTGGGTAGTAAGTCTATGGAGAAATCTATTTCCCTTCTAGGAGGTAATTTTGGTATCTCATCCACAAACATGTCTCTAAATTCACGTAGGACAGCAAAGTCTTCTAACTTTGGCTTATCTTCTTTTTCTAATAGATTCGTCACTTGAATGGCATAAACCTGACATCCCTTTCTAATACATTTCTTGAGTTGCATCGGGGAAACTTGTCTGACTGATATAGGTTTTGGTATGCCTTGGGTTGTTCTAACAGTGCCTAATTCATCTTTATAGCTAAGTATCTTTGTATAATAGTCTAGTACTGCTTTGTGTTGTTCCAACCAATCCATCTCGATAATCATATCATATGATCCTAGTGGTAGGATGTTTAGATTGGTCCTTATCTCTTGACCATCTAAGATGAACTCAAAATCAGAAATAAAGTCAATTACTTTCCTTTTAGTACCTATTGCTAGTTGTACAAGCCATGATTTTGCGTGCTTCAGTCTCTTAAGTTTATTTGACTCTACTACATCATGATTAATATAACTTAACATAGCTCTAGGGTCATTTAAAACAAAAATTCGAGTGTCATTGATTTTACCTTCTATTTCTACCACAAAGGACTGGTGGTCAGCTTGTCAACCATCTATGTCTTCATTTATCCGATGTAGGCTTCTACCCACATCTCCCACTGTCAAGGCTTCCTGCAAATTGTGAACAACAGTTATGTTTGTTGAAATTAAACATGGACAGTTCCTCCTTAGATGAGGCTCTCCGCATTCCCAACACTTTAATGGCTTGCGGGAGTTGTCCCCAAACTTCTTTGTTTCTAGGTTTATCGGTTTACCACTACCTTGCGCACTCATATGATTGGAGTGAAAATCCTTCATTGGGAAACTTTTTGTTGCATTCTGATAAGGAGTTGGTTGGTATCCCTTCTTCCATTGGTTCATTCGATCTTGCTTCTTATCCTTCCAGGCCTTGGGAAACTCTACCCATTGTTTATACTGGTCATAGCACATTCATTCTTTCTCGAATACCTCACTCAAGGATTTGGGGTTATCAAACTCAATTCTGTCCGTGTAGGACTGTGGTAAACAACTTAAGAATCACTGGATTTTTACCTTATCCTCTCAGATGTATGGTACAAACCTTAGTAGTTCTAGAAATTTATTTATAAGGTCCTCCATCATCATCTATTCAAGTCGTAACTCGTCAAATTCTTTCGTCTTCCTTTCATAATAGCTTTCATAAAGGTATTATTTCTTAAAACACTTCTTAAAGTCGGGCCATTCCAATTGTTTCTCCTTTAGGCCCTTGGCCAATTTCAGGTCCTGCTACCAAATGTTGGCTTTCCCCTTCAGATTGTAGATGGCCATTCTGACCTTCATGTTGCTGGAATAGTTATAGATCTAGAAGTATTTTTTGATGTAGAACTACCACGCCTCAGTTTCTTCTCCTGTATTGGATTCTCCATCAAAGGTAGTTGGTTTAATCTTTTTAAATTCTCCTTCAAGGTGGTCTACTTGTTTTCTTTTTCTGTCTGGTATAGTTTTGTCCTCAGCTGAAGGTGTCCCTTCAGAGGAACTGTCTCCTTTTTCTGTTTACGGTCCAGAATTCTTGGAGGCCCTTTTGTTGACTTCTTCATCATGGTTATCATCTTTTGGGCTTTTCTTGGTTGCTATACTACGCAACAGGACTTCATTTGTCTCTTCTTTTTTCTGCTGTGCTTTCTTCAATTTTTCATTGTTGGCCTTGAAAACCTGTAGTTCAACAATAAGATTCCTCATTGTTTCCAACACCTTCGTGGATGAGCTTCCATCATTGTTCTGTCTTGGATCTCTAGGAGGTCCTTGCTGCGGATTTCCTTCCATCCTGATTTCTACACCCTCCTGTGCTGCCATAATTTACAAAAACAGAAAGGGATTTCCATTTGTAACCATAATATTTATTAGTTTTACATTCGTCGGGATGTATACTAAGTAGCTAGTGTGGCCCTACTCAGGCCCAATGTTGTAGCTTTTGCTCTGATACCATATGTAATGAACCTCAAATTCACCAAAATATATATATATATATATATATATTTATGACATAACTCAATTTCGTTTAAGCTTTCGAATTTAAGAGAAGGTAAGATACATTTCTGTCCATAATGACTTTATTACACCAATCTAGTTTACTTTGAACAGAAAAGCTTATGTGGATAAATTCCTCCATAATTTTATCACTTTCCTTAATTTTCAAACTACTCCAACATACTTATATGTATATAGGTAGTATCTAAATTTAGGTCTCATCTTACACACCAATAGCTTACACATCAAGCATAGTTAACTTGAAGGATCCCATCTTGTTCTCTACGGTTTATACTTTCATATACAATAATTTATGTACTTATCATGCCCTGTACACAATGACTTTTAATATGATCTGTTATTTCTATTCTACCTCTATCCCTGATGAAGATCCTCCATCATTTCTACCAGTCCAATCAATTACAATAAAAAAAAAACCCTACTATATTCCTACAATTTTTGTGAAAAAAATAGAGGTCAATCGGGTTTCAGCGACTACAAAATGCCAAATACAAAAGAAACAAAAGACCACGTTGTTTTCCAAATCGCGAAATGCGGAAAGACTATGGGCCCAACACTTAAGGGTTTCAGGGTTTGGGATTTCGCGATCTCAAATGCCAAACTCCAACACACAACAACTCCGAATTGCGAAAAGGTGAAAATAAAGTGGGACCAACACTTCGAGGTTTCGAGGTTCGGTATTTCACAAATTCTAATGCCAAACGCCAACATACAACAACTCCCAAATTGCGAAAAGGAAAGGAAAGTGGGACCAACACTTCAAGGTTCGGGATTTCATGAATACAAATGCCAAACACCAACATACAACAACTCTCAAATTGCGAAAAGGAAAGGAAAGTGGGACCAGCACTTTGGGTCTTCGGGGTTCGGGATTTCACGAATTCAAATGCCAAACACCAACATATAACAACTCTTGAATTGCGAAAAGGAAAGTGGGACCAGCACTTTGGGGTTTCAGGGTTTGGGATTCCGGGGTTTACGAACACATGATGCACAAACAAAAATGAACAAGAAAATCTGAAATGAGAAATGCGATTAGGGTGTGGGCCCAACAATTTCAGGTTTTGGGGTTTGGTAATGCTTGATGCATGAACAACACACAACGATAATCGTCGAATCATGAAATTTGATCAGGATGTGGGGTCACTTCAGGTTTCATCATTTGCAAGAACAAAATAACTCCATGCAACTTGAACCAATAAACTCCAAAATGCCGAAAAAAAGAAAACATGAATAGATTTTACAAACTCAGTAAAAAAAAACACAGAGTAACAAAATCAATTCAAAAATTGTTCTGAATCTTCTTAAGGTTTTTGCAAATTTCTAAATTCGTTACAGACTTTGACTGGGGAAAGGGTAGACCACTCTTTAAATAAAACAAGGGAAGCATAAAATCTTCTGATAGGCGTCAATTCCCATGATTGTTTTAGCATCCAATAAATAAGAGGGGTTTTCTAGATTTCCTTCACTTTCTGATGTAGATAGATTACTTCCAGTTTGTGTTTTATTTTTCCAATACATATATATGTGTATAATATATGAGTGCCCAGGTGATCCATAAGGTCCTTGCTATTTCATATTCCTCTTCAATTCTTAAATATAAAAAAAAGGAAGTCTCTTTTAAGATACAGGATTGTTTGGAATTAGCGATACATTTAGATGTTTCCTTTTGGCACAAATTGACTCAACTCCGTTTGCTCAAATTTAGATCTATTTAATACTTCAGTCTCAGAAAATAAACCCACAACTATGTAGATTGGTCTTCTTCAATCATTTAGAGTATCCTATCATTTCGACTTCAAATTAAGCCTATCTGATTGCTCAAATTTAGATATGTTTAATGCTTCAGTCACAGAAATAAACCTATATCTATACAGATTAGTCTTATTTACGCAATACAGAGTATCCTAGCATTTTGAATTCAGATTAAGTCTATCATGTAGATGGATCTGCTCTCTTATACTCAAATCATATTTAAACAAATTTGCCTAGTATTCCATATTTTCAGGATGGACCACTCCAGAATTTAGACTGGGATTATAAATTTAATATCACGATAGATATCATTCATTGAAAGAATTATTTTGATTTAGAACAAGTAGATGCATAATATCAGTTACACACAAAACATCCAAGGACAGAGTAAGGAAAGGTTTACATATCTGAAATAGCTTGCGGAAAAACAAAGGGAACAACCACATTCCTCCCAACCGTAGAACAGGGCAGCCAAACTACTTTCCCAATTCATCCCCTAGCCTGACCATGAATCCATGAGGGAAAACTTGGAAAATCTTTTCTTCTACAATGTTCAAGAGCTCCAACAGTTTTTCCTTGCCTCACACTCAAGCAATGTTCATAACAACAAGTAAATCAAAAGTCTCATTTCCCAGCATACGTGGCAGCGTCCTGCCTCCTCACATATGCTCTTTATTCATTTTGCCCGGGTCTTGTTCCCTCACTTGGGAATTTTCGCAACTCTCTAAATCCCTAATTTTTAGGGTCTGCCAATGGCCAAATCACTGATTTTCCACTTGTAATAATCAGCCCAGAGATAGTTCCAACATGTTCCCCACTCATGGAGTCATGGTCAGCTAAATTTAACATGGTTGTTCCATTTGTCCTCCTACAATCAACATAAAATAATTTGTTTCCATACAAGTGTCATAGTCAAATAGTTAGTTGGGTCAAATTAGGTCTCTCCCCAACAGTCAAAATAATTAATTACAATTACCAAATTCGAAATTCGGAATTGCCATAAATGGTAAAAATTTTCCAAATTCGAATTTACTAAAAACGGAAATAAATTTCCAGCAATTTTAAATTTCAAAAATATTTTATTTTTGGGGATATCACATAACCCTTTCCAGTCACGTGATGTTCTCAACAGTCCATTCTACTGGCCTAATCTGATTAATCGGATGGATGTCCTTCAACCTCAATAACCACTCTTGTAATAATTCTGGAAAGCCACAAAAATATACTTCATGAAGATCAGTAAACACATACCTCTATTGGTATTGTCACAGTGTATATCTGGAACCCTTATTATATTTATGTGTGAACTCTATTTGCTTTGTCTCCAACCATATTTCAATCTCTTGCTTCATAGGATTCCATGGCCTGAACATCCCTTTTTACCACTTCATCTTCTTCACCAAACCCCTTCCTGACTGTTCTTTTGAGTTCCATCCAGCAATAGAACCATTTTTTGGATGTATGGGTTGACCCAAGTTCTACCTTAGTTCTCCAACAAAAACCTTTTCACCATTGGCCCTTCCGGTAAACCAGAAGCTACACCACACATAGAGTGCACAAAGAAGTCACACTCAAGATGGATTATGGGTGACTGCAAGACGTAGGTGTTTGCAATCATGGAAGGGGTTTGGGATGTTATTTTACTTCTACTTCTATTTTAACATGCATTATACCATAATATTCATCAGATCTACCATTTTATTCATTCAATATCTTCATACTCATTTTTAGTGTGCGGTGTAAATAAACCCTAATAGATGCATGCATATACCCATTCATTCATTATAAAGAATACAGAAGGAACACATCACACATAAATACATCATTTTTATCGTGGTTCACCCCCCTTGGGATACGTCCACAAGGATCTTCTTCTTTATTTCTTATTCTTCATCAAAATGGCGTTGTGCGCATTACATTAGATGGTTATGGTGAGGTTGACCAGTGTCACACCAAGTTCCATAGCTTGTGACCTAACCCTCAATTACAACTCTGACTCCATCTGATCTCTACAACTCTCCAGACTTCGACTCAAAACTCAAAAGGATGCTCCAAAACTAAGTTATTCAAAACAAGATACCAAATATACAAAAATATTGTTGCCTCTAGATGCCTCTTACATCCTCTATTTATACTACAAAATGGGTAAAAAACCTTACATTATGACTCAAAAACCCTAATCCTAAGTGGACTCAACTTGTCCACTTTCCAACTTCCTTCCATGCAGTTGGTATTCATCCTTGCTTTGAATCTGCATAGATAATCCTTCTTTCTTCGCATGTTGCTTCCTTTTCCCTTATGTCGCGTTGGTCTTCCTTCTTTTCTAGTGCGTAATGTTTTATTTGTTCCATTATACCTTGCTTATTTCACTTAACTCCCAAAATTGTCTGCTCCAACATCGACCAATGAAGTCGTTAAACCCATCACGGATAGTTACCTTAAATGACTTAGTTTATACTTAGACAACCTCAGACTGGATGGACTTTCCATTTCAATTGATGAGTGGTCATTTCTTCTCGTCAACAAAATCTAGGACTCATTATAAAATTTTATTAAAACTCTAGGGTAGAAAGTCTGCATATTGGAGTTCCTCAACAAACAAAATTATGGTCAATAATGCCAGTGGTTTGTCTATGACCTGTAGATTTTTGAGGAATTTGTTCAAGAGGTTTTTCTCTACTACTGTTAATGTTCAATAAACAAACCCCTGGTATAAGGTAGAATTGGATGTTGTGATAACTATCCAGAAGATTGTATAAGACAAATAAATAGGATAGAGAATGATCCATTACTCTGATTAAGGATTAGGGAAGAAATTATAAATTGCGGGTTTAAAGACAGAGCAATTAAAATTCTCTTTGGGAATTGAATATTGTAGCAGTGGAGTGAAAAATTGCACATATTTTGTAGTTATAACATAGATTATTGCAGAGAATATTGTAGTAGATATATATTATTGCAATGTTGAGGTAAAAAATTACAGTTGTTGTAGATATTGTGTAGCAGAGAAGAATACAAGACTACAAGAGAGGATTGTAGTAGGCAGAGGCAATTGGACAAGTAGAATTCAAAGTGAAGGACAACATGCATATAGAGGAAAAATATTGAAGAGCTAGTTGATGCTCTTGAGGAGGATTTCTTTGAAGAAGAAACAGAGTATATGTTCTCTTGAATGCAATTTATGGGATATTGCAAACAGAGGATGGGAATATCCATTCAAGGTGAATATGGATGGATGAACAATATCATGAGAGGACATTGAAGGCCTGAATTGATGATATGTTTTATTATTAACTCTTATTTGAATTTTGATTGCAGGTTGAAGCATATTTAAGGAAATGGTAGCAGTAGATAAGAACCAGTTGTGTTATTGAAGAGGAAGAGCATGTGAGGGATATTAGAGAGTGGAAAATAAGTGTAAGAGAACCTTGAATATCCAGTTGAAGGTTGGATAAAGAGGAAAAAAGAGTGTTCTCGGAGGAAGTGGAGAACTATAGAAGCCAAAGGAGCAAAGGAGTTTCTCAAAGATGGTTCCAAAGGCAGAGATCCAGAGGATACCAAGAGGTCAGGCTCATAGGGAAGCTTGAATTGGTATGAAGGGAGGTATATATACTTTCCAAGAGGAGGCTTGAGTGAAGTCCATAGGTGAACTAGGTAGATTTCACGAGAGGAGATGGAGAAAATGGCTAATGATGGCCATTGCAAAGTTTAAGAGAGAAGCCACAAAAGAAAGAAGAAATATGCCAAGACAAATGGCATGAGCAATATGAGTTAGGAAGATTATGACAGAGGGATGAATAAGCTAAGAGAAAGGCTCAATTTCATACAAATGTTGCTACAAAGAGAGATGGAAACATGCCAGAGAAGAGGATGGAGTATGAAGAATCCATTTTAGTGACCAGTGGAAAAGTTGTTCGAGAAGCATATGAGGAAAATCATAAGGAAGATGAATCATAGACTGGATGCTTTGAAGAAGGCAGATAAACTCAAAGGATCCGAGTTCAAACAGAGTTCATTGAAAGAGAAAGAAGTTCACTTTTTTGAACCAGAGGAAGGACCAAAAAAATGAGAGATAAGTGACAAAACAAATGACCAAAATTCGCATATAAATGACCAAATAGAAGTTTTGGTGGCTAACTTCTAGTCTCTTATGACGCAACCAAAAATGTGGTCATATTTAGTTTGGTCATTTATATCTTGTCTTGTGGTCATTAATTTGGTCATATATTTTTCATTAATTGTGACAATTATTTTGGTGGCTAACTTCTAGTCTCTTATCACGCGACCAAAAATGTGGTCATATTTAGTTTGGTCATTTATAGCTTGTCTTGTGGTCATTAATTTGGTCATATATTTTTTCATTAATTGTGACAATTAATGACCACAAGAAAAGATATAAATGACCAAACTAAATATGACCACATTTTTGGTCGCATGATAAGAGACCGAAAATTAGCCACCAGTGATTTCCAAATCAAAAGTGATCATTTATATACAGATTTTGGTCAGTTTTTTGGTAACTTATCTCTCTTTTGTACTAATTCACTATGATAGGCAACAAGGTGTTCTTGCTGAGTGAGAACTACACCCACAACATAATCTGAAGTAGATCTCAAATGGTTGTTGTAGGTCATGTAATGAGAGAAATTGGGATGAGCACAAGCATTGCTTCAAATCATCAAACACTTGTTGTTGTGACAGGCCCCACACAAACGTTTCCTTACCACCACCCTTGGTTACTTGGCTGAGGGCCCATGCAATATGGGAAAATTCCAACATGAACCTGCGATAGAAATTGGAAAGGCCTAAAAAGCTTCAAAGCTCAATGAGTGTGGTTGGGGTTGGCCAGTCACGTATGATCTAGATCTTGGTTGGATCCACATGCACCAATGCTCATAAATAATGTAGCCTATGTATTGGACCCTATCCATGCCAAAGGATATTTTTTTCCAAATTTTCATATAGGTCGTGCTACCGTAGAGTGTGTAGAACCTATTGAATATGTTGCAAGTGTTCCACCCAATTCTTGTTGTAGATTGGGATGTCATCTAGATACACCACCACAAAAGAATTGGTGAAAGGCCACAAGATATCATCCATCATCCTCATAAAAGTTGTTGGTGAATTCGTCAAACCAAAGGGCATGACAAACCATTCAAAAATACCTTATTTGGACTTGAAGGAAATTTTCCATACATCTGTCTACTCTATTGGGACCTGATGGTTGTTAGAAAAACAGGATCGCGGAGAAATAAAATAAACAAATGTGTAAATAAAACACAAAATATACACAATAAAATAGAGACACATATATACGTGGTTCACCCAGTATGGGTTATGTCCACTGGAGAAATTTCCAGGTCCTTCCTTTATTATTATCCAACAAATGAAGGGATACAACCTACAACACACCTGTTGTAACTTCCTCTTCTTTTCCTCACAGTCTCCTGTCTCATAATACAATACTCACAATAAATCATAGTTGTAATACAATTCCCTCATAAAATAGGGTTTCCTTCTAGGGAAAAAGAAAGCCTAGCATAACTTCTACCACCAGATCTGCGAACTTATAATGAACAGTCCAAATTTACTATGAAATTACAATATACATTTACAAGGAAAATTTTCCTTCAGGGGATTCACCCCCAAACCCTCACTGACCCCTGGACCCCCCAGCCAGGGGAATGAGCCCCCTAGACCCTGAAGGGGGGGAAATCCCCCCATGCAACTCCCTCGCATTGAGGGTTGTACAATCTTCTGGGGTGTATAGTCTTCATGGGGTATAAACATGACTAGAAACAAAGACCTCTGAATAAGGAAGATAAACAGGCTCCAAAACCAACAATATCCCACTTGGAGAATGGTCACAACAACTCCACCACTGTTTTACTTGTTGGACTATGATCCACCTTGGACCTGGAAAATTTCTCATCTTCCCCTTCATGCTTGAACACCAACTAAAACTGAGAAGGAACTTAATTTCTCTCTAGTTACTCCCTTTATTAACATGCATGTAGGATTTTGGCTAGTGTGTATCTTTTCCAGCTTCAAATGTCCATCTTCCAAGATGGATCATATGAAATGGTACCTGAGTTGTATATGCTTAGTATTCGAATGGAAGGTTGAGTTCTTTGCAAGATGAATGGAACTCTCATTGTCATAATACAACCTGCTATTCTCTTTCTTCTTTCACAATTCCTCCATAAACCTTTGTAACCAAATCATCTCTTTATTAGCCTCTATAATAGCAACATACCCTGCCTCTATTGTTGAAAGTGAAACAACATTTTTTAGTTTCGAAATACAACTTACTATTGTTCCACCTACAGTAAACAAATACCCTGTGGTGCTCCTCCTACTATCTTTATCACTTTCCATATCTGAATCAACATATCCTTGTGGAACAATGTATGAACCTACAAAACATAATGCATGAGTATCAATACCTTTCAAATACCTAAGAATCCACTTTACTGCCTCCCAATGTTCTTTACCTGGATTTTTCATATACCTACTCACAACTCTCACTGCATGTGCAATATTTGGTCTTGTGCAAACCATCGCATACATAAAGATGGCAATTGTTGATGAATAAGGGACCCTGGACATGTATTCCGTCTCCTCCTATGTCTTGGGGCACAATTCTTTTGTTAATTTTTAATGGTTTTCCAAAGGTGTACTAACTGGTTTTGCATTCTTCATTCTAAACCTCTCCAACACCTTTTCTATGTACTCACCCTGAGACAATGTCAATTTGCTATTTTTTATGTCTCTTGTTATTCTCATACCAAGGATTTTCTTTGCAGCACCCAAATCCTTCATCACAAATGAATTAGATAATTTCTTCTTGAGCACATTTATATCATGCATAGTACATACTGCAACAATCATGTCATCGACATACAATAGCAAGATAATATAGCTTTCATTTTCTAGCCTTTTAAAATAAACACAGTGATCAGAATAACATCTACTATAACCTTGTTATGTCATAAACCTATCAAACTTCAAATAGCATTGCCTTGGAGATTCCTTTAGGCCATACAATCTCTTCTTCAATATGCATACTGAATTTTCCTTCCCTTTGACCTCATAACCCTATGGCTTTTGCATATAAATCTCTTCCTTCAAATCCCCATGGAGAAAGGCTATTTTTACATCTAACTGTTCAATATGCAAATCTTCTACTTCCACAAAACTTAAAATAGTCCTAATCGAAGTCATTAACAACAGGAGAAAATATTTCATCAAAATATATACCTTTGTTTTGTGCAAACCCCTTTATAACAAGTCTAGCCTTGTACCACTTTTTTGCTCCATCTTCTTCCTTCAACTTTTAAACCCATTTATTTTGCAATGTTCGTTTTCTTGTAGGAAACTGAACCAAGTCCCAAGTCTGGTTATTTACCAAGGAGTCCATTTCATCTTCCATTCCTTCCTCCCACTTCTTTTTAGTTTCTACCTGCATTGCCTCTTCATAACTTTCTGGTTCACCAGAACCAGTCAACAATAAATAATACAATGGAGGAGAGTATCGTTCAGGGGGGCTATGTAACTTGATAGATCTTGTAACAAAACTTGTAGGATTTTGAGGTACCTGTTGCTCCTGTTGTTGTACATTTTGATTTTCTGGTACCTTTGGAATTTATTATTCAGTGATCTCATCAAGCATTGTGTATACTAGTTTTTATTTTTCCTATTTCTTTCCCTACAACTGATCTTTGTACATGACCTTCTCATTGAATATGACATCTCCACTTCTAATTATTTTGTGATTTTCATAATCCCATAATCGATAACCAAAATCATTAACACTATATCCAATAAAGGTACACTTCTTGGATTTTGCCTCAAGCTTTGTTTTATTTTCTTTATCAATATGGACAAATGATTCACAACCGAAAGTCTTAAAAAAAGAATAGTTTACCTTTTTACCTGTCCATGCCTCCTTTGGAATTTTACAATCCAAATCAATTGAAGGTCCTATGTTTATTAAGTAAATAGCAATATTTACAACATCTTCCCAAAATTGTAAGGGAAACCTAGAATGCAATCTCATACTCCTTGCACGCTCCATGATTGTCATGTTCATCCTTTCTGACACACTATTTTCTTGTTGTGTTCCTGGAACTTTTTTTTCTCTATGAATCCCATGGTATGAACATTAATCATCAAACTCCTTGTTTCAATATTCACCTCCATTTTTTGATCTGAGACACTTCAACCTTTTTCCTGCCTCATTCTCAACCAAAGCTTTCCATTTCTTAAAAGTATAAAAAAAATCATATTTTTGTCGAATGCAATAAACCCAAGTTTTTTTAGTTGCATCATCAATAAAAGTAACATAATAACAAGAGCCACTGAGAGATGATACCTGAGCTATTCCCCATACATTTCTATGCACAAGCTCTAACCTTTCACTTTTATTTTATTTTCCAACTCTGAGAAATATGCTCTCTTTTGTTTTCCTTAAACTCAATGCTCACATAAATCCAAATCAATTTGTTTAAGACTGATAACAAATTTATTTTTTGAAGTATTTACATCCCTTTCTCACTCATGTGTCCAGGCCTATGATTCCATAGTGATGTATCCACTCCTGTAGAAGCTAAAGAGATAGAAGAGTCAATATTACCAGTACATAAATACAATGTACCTACCTTCTCTCTTTTTGATATCACCAATAATCCTTTGGTGACCTTCCATGCCTTATCTTTAAATATGGATATATAGCCTTCACTTTCCAACTGCCCTGTTGAAATTAGATTTTTCCTCAGATCTGGAACATGTCTTACCTCTTTCAACAACCATTTGTTTCCATTTTTTTTATTTTTATCTGTACCTTTTCCATTCCAACAATTTTGCATGGTGCATCATCACCCAAACGAACCTGTCCAAAATCACCTTGAACATAATATAGAAAATGTTTCCTATGGGGTGTGACATGAAAGGAAGACTTTGAATCTACTACCCAAGCCTTAGAATATTATTGACAGAAAGAATCAAAGCATCTTGTAACACATCACCTGTTACATTTGCTTCTTGATTTTTCTCTTGTTGTCCATCTCTTTGTTTCTGGAGATCTACATTATTTCTTCAGATGTCCTTTCTTCCCATAGATCCAACACCCTATATTTCCCAGTATGGATTCAGATCTTCCCTTCTTAGAATTTCCACAATTCCCTAAGCCCTTTCCTCTATCCTTTTTTCTTCCCCTGTTCTCCATGTTTAACGCATTACATGATGTCTCACATGTACTTTTCCGTCGCATTTCCTCGCTAAGGATAACACCAACAACATCATAAAATTTTAGAGTGTTTGAACCAGAAACAGAGTTACTTATAGCCATGACCAATCCATTCCATCTTTCAAGAAATGAGCACAGGATTAGAAGAGCCCTGACATCATCATCAAAGTCTAGTTTTACAGAACTTAGCTTATTAGTAACTATATTAAATTCATTTAAATGATTTGCAATGGACCCACCTTCTGACATATTCATATTAAATAATATCTTCATTAGAAATACCTTATTGGACATCGAGGGTTTTCATACAGTTTATCCAATGCATCCATCAGCTCCTTCATTGTCTTTTCTTTCGAAATATTGAAAGCCACCGATGCTACCACGCTCAACTATATTGTTCCTAGTTCCTTTTTGTCAAGAACCTCCCTTTATTCATCCTTCATGGCATTTAGCTTCTTTTCTATTCCTCCTAGTGGTAGAAATAGATCCTTCTGATATAAATAATCTTCCATCTGCATCTTCCATAACTAGTAGTATTTTTTGTTAAATTTCTCAACCCTAAACTTTCCATCTTCCGCCATTGCTCCCACTCGAACCAGGAACCCTCATTTCCTGTGAGTTACATTTCACTCTAATACCATTTGTTAGAAAAACAGGATCATAGAGCAATAAAATAAAACAAATGCAGAAATAAAACACAAAATATACACAATAAAATAGAGACACAGATATACGTGGTTCACGCGGTGTGGGCTATGTCCACAAGAGAAATTGTCAAGTCCTTCCTTTATTATTATATAGAAAATGAAGGGATACAACCTACAAAACACCCCTTGTAACTTCCTCTTCTTTGTCTCATAGTCTACTCTCTCGGAATACAATATTTGCAATGATACACAACCACAATACAATTCCCTCATAAAAGAGGGTTTCCTTATAGGGGAAAAAAACCCTAACATAGCTTCTACCGTCAGATATGTGACCTTATAATGAATGGTATAGATTTACTATGAAATTAAAATATACATTTAAAAGGAAAAATTTCCTACGAGGTCTTCGCCCTCAAACCCCCGTAGGGGGGGAAAGCCCCCCCTATGTGGAGGGGTGTACAGTCTTCATGGGGTATAAACACGGGTGAAAACAAATACCTATGAATCAATAAGATAATCATGCTCCACAACTAAAAATGGTAGCCAGACTTTAGATCAATCTTACTAAAGTATTTGGCCCCTTTGAGCTGGTCAAGGAGATTATCAATTCAGAGAATCGGGTATCAGTTCATGTTAGCACAGGGGTAGACCCAGGGTTCAACACTACAACAACGCACCAACAAAACCCTAAGTACTGGCCCTTTCGGCAACACCTACGAAGAAGATGAAGTCTCACCCGAGGTAGAGGCAGGGGTGGTTGCAGGACTCCAATGTCTGCAACCTTAGTTGGGACACATATCTATGATCATAACACTTTAACAGAGCACTTAGCAGTTACAGTTCATCAATATTCTCCTTTAGCTTACAACACAGATAAACACTAATAACAGAACGATGCAGTATTCACAAAGATCCAATATAATCAAGCACTAAGAACATCAACATAGGTCAGATCTAACATTCATTCACATTATTCAGCACTAATCTATAATATCATATTCATCTAACATACATCAGTGCACTAAGCATTTAATCACATAAACAAGAGAAAACCCAAAACACACAAAGCAACCACAACGCAGGATACACGTGGTTCACCCCCTCCCTGGGGCTATGTCCACCAATTATTCTTTTCTTTATTGTCTTCTGTCAATCTTCTACATGCACAGAGCCTTGAGATCTTACTCCGTAGAGGACAGGAGATCTGCACACTTCGCTAGATCCTCCTTCCCTGAGTTACAACACAAAGCCTTCCAAAGTCTCTTACGATCACTTGCACTTAGCACTGCAAGTCTTACACAGTATGCACACAACAATTACAATTACCACTTTCACTTTGCACCTAGCATCACATAGATGTCCCTCTTGCCCTAGCACTTAGAAAGGTATCAAGCCCCTTCCTACATCGCCTATACATCTATTTATAAATTACAAAATCGGGCCTAAACATGGGTAAACCCATGGGCTGACATCCCCATACACATTACATAAGCCCAAAAACCAAAAAGCACTAAAAAGGGGTTGAGATCCTGCGATATCCATTTTGACTTGCGCTCCGCCTTTGATAGCCTGTTGAAGTCCCAAAAGTAGGTCAAACATGACCAAGGATCTTCACAACTTGGTCAAGGGCCAACAGGCCCCCAACACTCACTTGTGACTCTTCCCAAGTCACTCTGGTCTGGGTAGCTCTGCTTTGAAAGCCTCGAGCTTGGCTCAAGCTACTTCGACCTATTGTTGTGCCACGACCTCATGTTCGGTGAACTCTTGGATTAATGCTTCATTGACAGGTCCCTCTAAGCATTTTTCAACTGTAGTGACTACTTTCTCTAGTTCTGCTCCTCGACCTTCAATTTATATGAATAGTTGGCAAGCCTCATCCTGTATTGGTTGGAGCCTCTGAGTCACTTCCATGAATTTTCTATGAATGGTGTGGACCTTCTATTGAGAAGTGCCCTATTCTTGGGATCGCTTCATCCTCTTAATGAATGACAGGGGCTTCAACTCCGCTTGTTGATCACTTAGTTGTTTACATTCCATGGTGAGGGCCTTGATTCTTTCAACTGCGCTTCGAGCAGTTGCTTCTCTTTGATCTCTTACATCTGATGGAGTTCTGGGCATTGTTCGTAGCTCTAAGTATGCTATTCTTTGTTGTAGCTGTTGGATAGCTTCTGTGAGCTACGCTACTTGATGCTCCACTCGGTATTATGCCTTTGTCTTTAAGCTTTTCATAGAGCGAAGTTCTCTGACAACTACTTCTTTGACTCCAAGTTGTTCTATGAGAAATTGTTCTTTTTCTTGCTTGGCCAACGCCCTCTCTTCTTCAAACTTGGCTTGAAGTTCCTCCTTCTCCTTTTGTGCAACCTAACTTTTCTCTACCATTTCTTCCTAGGCTTGTTTAAGGGTTGGTGTGGCCTAGTCTTTCTCATCTTATGCTCGATGAAGGTGAGCTTTGGTCGCATCAGCTAGTCTACGAAGTTGGGCAAGCTCATCTCTGTGCTTGGTTCTCTTCTCTGCTTCTGGTTAGGATGGTCCAAATCCATGAGTAGTCGACGGAGAGGCTTGTACTCTTCTCGTCGATGATGCTTAAATACATGCAAACATTATTTTCTCATCCATGAGATCGAAGAGAACTTCTTTGACCTCTTTCTCTGTGGCGTTGATCTCTTCCGACATGCACGCTTAGATTAGATAACTCGGGTGGATGAATGAGTGTGCAATGCAATGGAATAGGTGTTGATCTCAATAAACACAGCACGGTAGCAATGATTGGGCTCGGATACAATTCGCAAAAGTGTTCTTGGTGCAACAGTTGATGAACTAAGTAGACATGATGTAACATATCTCTCCAACGGATGAGAGGTCTTCATCAATGCAGTTCTATCCATTGCGGCACGGTCCCAACGGTATGATGGTGAGTCTTTGGGCCATTACTTATTTTTATAACCGTTTGGTTCATCGATCTAACGGTTATAATGCTTTCAACGGCTATATTTCTTCGCCATGGAGAAGTGCCATGTTGCACTGTTTTGATATCCTGATGAAGTTCTAGTCTTGCAAACCTTCCCTCTGCGAAGTCCCCTTTGGGACATTCTGTAACTTTTCTATCTTTTCTCTCTTCTTACTGAGTTTTCTAGCCTTCTTCTTGGTGATCTTCGTCTCAATATTCCTCTTTCCATTCTAATTTGTATCTCCTTTTGGCATAGTAACTTCATGCTATTGAGATTCTTTCATAGGGTCGGAGAGTAATACGTCTTCTCTCTCTGGGGTAGGTACTTCAGTCTTCTGTGACTCTTCTTGTGTTGTTTTAACTTCAACATCCAATTTTCTAGTTCTAAGTAGTTTCAATCTGTTCTCGTGTTCTTCAATCAAGTGTGTTATCCTCCTAGTCATGAAATATTTTAATTCTTGCTTCTTCTGCTCTAAGACTTCCTCTTCTTTTCTTATGGCCTTATCCTTTTCAATCCAAGGTTTTCCTAGTAATATAGAAAATGGGGCATTGTTCTCAATAAATTTAACAATCTCAAAATCTTCCTCTGTCAAAGTTCCATGAGCACTCATAGATATCTGGGTGAGTCTTCCACATAGGTTTATCACCTTTCCTCTAAATAATCCTATTCCTCCCAATGAAGGAATCATAACAGGATTTCCTAAAGTTTCCCAAGTTCTTTTTGTCATGATATTCACATGTGTTTCTTCATCCAGAACACAGTCAATGTTGAAGTCTCCTATTCTTGCTTCTATGCATTCTTTTTCTTTGAAGATCTCTGATAAGTTGATATTTATGTGATCATTTAGGGTTTAATTAATTTGTAGTAATATATTCTCTGATTCTTTCTAGGGTTCTTCCATGGTCTCAGTTTCGTAACCTTCCTTGGGGTTTTCTTGTCTCATATTCATTCTGTCAAGCTTAACAATCATTCTAGGGAAATCTAAAACTTCATGATCCATAGCTTTACAACAAAGACAACTAGGTCTTATACCAGGGCATTCCTTAGCAACATGTCCTGGTCTTATGCAACTATAACAAAGGGTTAGTCTTCTTTTTCTTTGAAAGGATCCCCAGCCTTTCCTGTACTACATACTAGGATAATAGCTAACCTTCAAAAAATTCTTTCTAGGATCCTCCATCCACTTGTTAGTCCAAACATTCTTTCTATGCATAGGAATAATATATCTTTCACTATTTTTGTCAGATCTACTCATATCAAACCTTCTTTCATCTAGATGTGCCCTACGTTTCAAGCTAGGAAATTTTTTATCAAACATACCTAGATCCATACTTTTGAAACAAAAAATTCCACTTATCTTACTTTTTCAATCAAAACTTTTCATTGTTCTTACCTTTATCAGAGAACAAATCTTTTAGGTCTTACCTCTTTTCTTTAGATATGACTCTTCTTCTTGGCACAGAGCTTCACAGGTCAAGTAGAATATTGCACACTAGGGAAATAGATCTAAGCATGGATCTTTCTCTTTTCTTTAGTTCCCAACAATCACAGTTCTAGTCCCGGTAATAGAACCATTTTTTGGCACAAGGGTAGACCCAGGGTTCAATGCTACAACAATGCACCAACAAAACCCTAACTTCCGGCCCTTTCGGCAACACCTACGAAGTAGATGAAGTCTCACCCGAGGTAGAGGCAAGGGTGGTTGCAGGACTCTGATGTCTGAAACCTTAGCTGGGACATAGATCTATGATTGTAACACTTTAACATAGCACTTAGCAGTTACATTTCATCAATATTCTCCTTTATCTTACAACGCAGATAAACCCTAATAATAGAATGGGGCAGTACTCACACAAATATAACATAATCAAGCACTAAACACATCAACATAGGTTAGAGCTAACATTCATTCACATTATTCAACACCAAGCTATCATATCAGATTCATCTAACATACATTAGTGCACTAAGCATTTAATCACATAAAAAAGAGAACACCCAAAACACACAAAGAAACCACAACATGGGATATACATGGTTCACCCCCTCCTTGGGGCTACATCGACCAATTATTCTTCTCTTTATTGTCTTCTATAAATATTCTACATGCACAGAGCCTTAAGATCTTACTCTGCAGAGGACAAGAGATCTATGCACTTTGCTAGATCCTCCTTCCCTAAGTTACAACACAAATCCTTCCACAGTCTCTTATGATCACTTGCACTTAGCTCTACAAGTCTTACATAGTATGCACAAAGAAATTACAATTACCACTTGCACTTAGAACCTAACATCACATAGTTGTCCCTCTTGCCCTAGAACTTAGCAAGGTATCAAGCCCCTTCCTACATCACCTAGACATCTATTTATGCATTACAAAATTGGGCCTGAACATGGGTAAACCCATGGGCTGACATCCCTATACTCGTTACATAATCCCAAAATACAAAAATCCCTAAAAAGGGATCGAGATCCCTTGATCTCCGCTTCAAATTGCGCTCCGCCTTCGACAGCCTATCGAAGTCCCAAAAGTAATTCAAACATGACTAAGGATCTGTTAGTATATTTAGACACTTAGGAGTTATTAAGACCTACTTGGTATATTGTGTCGTTAGGCAAAAGTGTGTTTTCTAGTGTGTTTCTTTAGTATGCATTAGTATGCATTTGTAGTTAGGAAATCCGACGGTCATGATATGTTCCCGACATACAGTGATCCAATGGTTCATAATCTCCTTGATCTTAACAGCCATTGATCTATGGCTTAACACTCGATTGGTCCATGATCTCTATTTAAAGAGAATGGAGGGTCATTTTCTGATGATTGATTGTGAGAAACTCTTTTGTAAAATCTTTGTAATCTTTTTCTTTACATTAATAAACTGCTCCAAGTGGTCGCGTTGGTTGGGGTTGTGGATGTTTCCCCATAGGGGTTTTACCACGTGAAAACATTGATATGTTGATATTTTATATGGTTATGTGACTGGTTACCAAAGGTTTTCATCCTCTATTGGAATACCTGTGTTGTTGAACATGGTATCAGAGCTTGTTTGAAGACCCACTCTTATTGAAGATCGAGATCGTGAAGCCGAGTTTTATCATCTCCACTTTCTATCACTTCCATACATTTCTAGGCTAATATGACTATTCCATTGCATCCGGAGCACTCGTTTTAGTTAAGAACATTTTTCATTTTACTTGAAAAGGTTTTCATTTGCCCAAGATACGGCCATTACAGTCAGATCTGGAGCGAAATTTTTTTCTTGTGTGTAAAGAGTTTTTTTTTAGCACACTCTCCAAGGTCGTCTTCCACAACAACAACAACAATCCTCCTTCTAAACATTACAATATGTTTTGCTAGATCATTTGGTTAAAAGTTTCCTTATTAAGTAAGAGGTCTTGAGTTCAAGTCTCTCTTTTGTTACCTTTTTTGAAAAAGTTCATGCTAAAATTGTAAAGTGTATTTCACTTCAAGTATAAAAGTGAATCACTATAAGTAGCTTTAATATTTTATTTTAGAGTTATTTATTTTGCATGCAAATTTTCTGTTATAAAGTAACTTCATTGTAAAACTAATCCCCCCTTCTCTTTATAAAAGTGGGTCACTTCATAAACCAACTTACACAATCACGTGGTCATTTGGTTACCGATTGTGCCTTTTTAAAAAAAGGCATAACTCTAACATCGGAAGTCCATTTTCAGTGATGTTTTTTTTAAAAACGCATATCTTTTCAAGCTCTTACGATCCAGATCATTAGTTTTAGTTTTTAAATCCACATTATCTGCATATTTAATATGGATTCTACAAGTACTTTCTTGCTTACCAACAACAACTACTTCCAATGGAAATCTCATATGGAAGATATATTAAGAAGTAAAGGCTTGTACCAGATTACTTTGGGAAAGGAAAAAACACCCACCAATGCTTATAAGAAATCCAAGTGGGATAATAGGAATGATGAAGCATGTGGACTAATCGGAATTTCCATCTCTCCTAATTTAAGGTACCACCTTCAAGATATTGATGACCCCAAAGAAGCTTGGAACATGATTGAATCTGTGTTTGGTAAACTCAATATTATTCGAGCACAACAGTTAGAAAATCAAATACTAACCTTGATTCCAAATGATTTTTCTTGCCTTGGAGACTATCTATCTAGGTTTAAACCACTCAGAATGTTATGTGAAGAATGTAAGATAAAGATGGAGGAAGAGCGTTGCATCTATCTTATTCTTTCTAAGCTAGGTAGTGCATATTCTGTGTTTGTATCTACCTTTTATGCCATGAGAGAGGATCTAGGGGAAGAATCTTATGAAACACCCACTCTTGAGTCCTTTTGTGCTTCTTTGATTTGAGAGGAAGATAAGCTTGTACAATTTGGAGTGATCAACAATGCACGTCCCTCCAACAAAGCCTTAGTTTCCCAGCATAAATATAAACCCAAGTATCTCAAGAAGAAACATCCTCGCTACAACAACAAACAACATAAGGGTCCCAAACCTGCTCAGACAACTTCAGCTCCTACCGGTGACAAAGGAGAAAAATATAAAAGTAAGAATACTAACAGGCATTGCAACTTTTGTGATAAAGATGGTCATGATTAGTCCAAATGTCTCAAGAAGATGGAAACTTTATAAGCAGTGATGAAGAAGCACAACATCAGTATTGATTCTACTTCTTCTTATCACGGACATGCACTTTATGCTTCTGGTTTCTCCTTCAATTCAAATTCTACTACTACTTCTTCTTCTGATGAGTGGATTATTGATTCAGGAGAATCTTATCATATGGCTAAGGATAAAGCCATATTTTCTTCTGTAAATAAATGTAACACCAAGAAAATATTTGTTGGTGATGATAGATCTCTTAGTGTTGTAGGATCTTGAACAGTTCAAGTATATAATGGTCATTTCAATGATGTATTATGTGTTCCAAGTCTTTCTGGCAACCTTCGATCAATATATCAAATCACTCATTCAGATGAACGTAAAACCGTCGAGTTTTCACCTCACCAAGTTGTAATCAAGGATCTAAAAGATCCTAAGCATGTTCTTGCAACTGGAATTGTTGATGATATTACCAGGTTGTACAAGTTTGACAACTTTGGGTCATCAACTTTTTCATCAGTTTTTGTTGTTCATAGCGATGACTTGAGCAAACTTTGGCATGAGTGGTTTGGTCATCTAAACTATCGCTCATTGTAGCAACTATGTAATCAACAGATAGTGACTGGTCTTCCTCTTGTTTCATACAAATATGGTGTTTGTGCTGGTTTTGTTCTCGACAAACATCATCAGGACAGTTTTGACAAACGTGCCTCTTGGAACACCTCGGGTCCTTTGCAGCTTGTTCATAGTGATTTGTGTGGTCCACTTTCTTCTCCTTCTTTTTCTGGGTGCAAGTA
>CBVK0100740365.1:0-14486 GCA_900067695.1 Picea abies
CAGGAGTCATGCTCCCCACAACCTTGTGAGGACTCATGTTCTGTAGATAAACTGCAGTGTAGCATGCCTCAGCCCATAGAAATAGTGGCAGCCCCTGATCATGTAGCATGGCTCTCGCAGTCCCAACAATGGCCTTGTTCTTCCTCTCAGCAACCCCATTCTGCTGCCGGTTGTAAGGAACAGTCAACTCCCTCCTGATGCCCTCTCCTGCACAAAAATCCATAAACTCCTTGGAGGTATACTCACCCCCATTGTCCGATCTCAGTACTCTAATTTTCTTCCCTGTCTGGTTCTCCACAAGAGCTTTGAACTCTTGGAACTGACTGAAGACCTGTCCTTTGGTCTTCATGAAGAAAATCCAGGACTTCCGAGAGAAGTCATCAATGAATACAACATAGTATAGGGATCCAGTCAATGATGCCGAAGACATCGAGCCACATACATCTGAATGTATAAGATCAAGTATCCCTACCACTCTACTGTCACTGCTTGAAAAAGCAGTCTTGGTGTACTTTCCCAAGGTACACCCCTTGCACAACTCATGGTGCTCTGAACTGAAATCTGGAACTCCCATCACCATCTCCCTCAGAACTCACAAATCCCCATGGTGCAAATGTGCCATCCTCCTGTGCCATATCTCACATAGGTCACTGCTATTGCTGGTAG
Source organism: Picea abies (assembly GCA_900067695.1). Taxonomy (NCBI): domain Eukaryota; kingdom Viridiplantae; phylum Streptophyta; class Pinopsida; order Pinales; family Pinaceae; genus Picea; species Picea abies. The sequence goes on from CBVK0100740365.1 coordinate 667, forward strand.
AATGAATCAATGCTCGCACTAGCTGGAACAAGAACTTGTACAGCCTCTCATGTCTAGTACCAATCACTTTGGCCGAAGTGATGCTAGACCCTCTGGGGAAAAGAAGCACCTGCCCATCACAGAATAAGACCTCATAGCCCTTCTCCTCAATAGTAGAAACTGACACTAAGTTCTTCTTCAAGCCTGGAACATAAAGAACCTCTGTCAAAGTCATGGGAGGCAAAGACTCCCTCTGAAATGATACGGTCCCACAACCAGCCACCTTGACCTCCCGATCATCTCCAAGCACCACCTCTACATCTCCACACTGAGTAAGATCTGTCAAGTGCTCACGAACTGATGTCATATGGCGAGAGGCACTACTATCAATATACCAAGTATCGGGAGTAGTGGTCCTCGATGATAGACACGCAATCAAGGAAAATTCCTTGTCAAACTTAGTGGAAAACTCTTCCACCTCTGCTGAAGCTGTTATTTGTTTCTTCTTCTTGTTTGGACACTGTCCTGCATAGTGCCCAAACTTATGGCAAGCAAAGCACTTGACTTTGCTCATATCTTTCTTCCCTTCACCCTTGGGCTTCTGTCCTCCCTTTGGACCCTTTCTGAACTTCTTCTTGCTAGTGGTAGAAAGAGCCACATTCTCCTCCTCATAGGCATGTGTCTTCCCCATCAAGTGAGGAATAAAATGATCCTTGATGGCATTAAGAATAAATCTCTTAGCCTTGATACTCTTCTTATTATAGGTTGTAAGAAGAGTAGCATCAGTAGGTACCACAACAGGATGAGTAGTGGTATTCTCCACAATGTCCCACAACTCGTTCTCTTGCAAAATCAAGATCATCCTCTCCTTCCAAGCACCAAAATTTGCTGCCCCATCAAGTCGGTCTTCAACCCTCAAACCAGTAGCCATGACCCTCTTTCTGCTGAAAATCAAAAATTCAAAAAATTTGCCTTGTGAAGTGACTGTAGTCCGTACTTTCTGTCTGCTGAAATTTCTGCCTCTCTTCAACTCAGCTCTGATACCATGTTAATTTTTTTTTCAAAACCCCAACCCAGTTTCAGTCTTGCTGATTTTTTATCCAAATTTAAATGCCAAACTCAGTTTCAGCATTGTTTCAGCATATGTTACAGCACTGTTTCAGCGTATGTCACAGCGGTGTTTCAGCATATGTCTCAGCACTGTTTCAACATATGTTACAGTGGTGTTTCAAGATATGTTACAACACTGTTTTAGCATATGTTACAACACTGTTTCAGCATATGTCACAGCAGTGTTTCAACATATGTCTCAGCATTGTTTCAACATATGTTACAGTGGTGTTTCAACATATGTTACAACGCTATTTCAGCATATGTTACAACACTGTTTCAGCATATGTCACAGCGGTGTTTCAGCATATGTCTCAGCACTGTTTCAGCATATTTTACAGTGGTGTTTCAGCATATGTTACAACAGTGTTTCATCATATAAAAACTTAACAGAAAATAAGCTTCAGAACTGAAACATGAGGATTCTGAACATTGTTTTCAACGCAGAAATAAAATATCAGCAATATGCAAAACTCAGAAAATATAGACACAAAGATATTCGGTCTAACTTTGACCCTGGAAAAACCCACAAGCGGAAAACCAGTGAGAGAGGGCTTTGTATTATTTATGAGCTTCTGAGAAATTCTTTTACAGCATATTCATCTTCAGATATTTACACAAACTTATCTGGACATTCCTGTAGCTTTGTTCCTCGATTTCTGAACCAGAAATCCGTACAACTGTACGACTGTCCCAACAATTAATGTTGTACGAACTGTCTCGAAATTCATGCCAAAACTCTGCTAAGACTCAATTTCTATGCCACTAAATGTTGTTTGGCAGCCTTGGAATGCATGCCAATACTCCCAGAAATTGCAGCTGTTGTCTCTTTTCTTCAGCTCGACCTCTCTCTTGCTCTCTCTTGTTCTCTCAACAAGAATGCTTGAACTCCTCTTGTTCTCTCAACAAGAATGCTTCAACTTCCCAAGAATGGGTGTGCCCTCTTGCCCAAGTCGACCTCATGAGGGAAGGTGAGGGGTTTTCTAATCTAACAGTTGAGATTAGATCAGATGGGTGGCTAAGATTTTGTGTCTCTTCACTCACCCTCACTTTAATCATAAAGTCACCTTTTAATTTGCATCTCACAAATTAAATGACTAGGACATACATTCGGCACTTTCTCCCCCTTAGGCACCTAGGGAAGAGAAACACTTGCCTTGGTACTTTATTTTAATTAAAAATTTAACAAACATACCCTTCTATATCTAACGGTCCATAATCTCTTCATCTCTCCAACTCTTTGTGCTTTGAGAATCTCAAGTTTCAAGCTTGCCTCCTCTTGAGCTTACGGTATTTGATGACTCAGATTCACTTTGGAAATCTGATGCCTAAGATTTAATTCGGGTGATCTGACAACTCAGATCTTCTTCGGCTGATCAAATGGTTGAGATTTTACTTCGGGTTTCTGGCTCTTCAGGCTTTAGAAATATCAACCCTCAAACTTTGACCAGTCACCCTATGTACAGAAGGGTTAAATCATGTGAAATTCACCTTGATTAGACGGTTGTCGATCCTCTGTGCTTAGATCCAACGATTGAGATCTGTTTCCTCCTCTGTGCTTCCTTATTTCACTGGACGTTGATCTAATGGTGTCAGCTCCTTCTCACAACCAATATGATGGCTGTTGTCACTCCTCCTCCCAAGATTTGGACCTCTCCCAACTTGGAAGATTTATTCAGTGCTCAAAGGTTTCGACCTTTGAACTTTCTCCTGTGAACCCAACTTACTTGGGTCTCACTTACGCTCTTGCAAGCGTTATCTATTTTGAGCTTTCAGACTCAAAATAATTCCATCTCCTACACACTCTTTGCGTTATCCCTTCTGATCTTGATCTCCTCGAAGATTTCGATCTCCAATGCACTCCTAGCATTTTTGAGATTTCATCAAACTCATATCTAAAGGATTTATCGAAAATAAATTCTTCTTGCCCTATTGGCATTCTCCTTTCTCGATGCACACCTTGCAGAGCTTCTCCTTACAGAGTGTTCAATAACTTTGTTTCTCTTTGAACTCAACACAAAAATCTTCCTGTGAACTCCTTACACTTTCATTGGTGAAGGTTCAACAATATCTCTCCTGGGATTTCTCGAGGTTAAATCACCTTTGTCAATGCACTCCTTGTGGACAACATGCATTCCTTGCACTCGAAACTCAAAGACAAGAAACAATTGGAACTCATACAATACTTCACCAGTTCACACATTCATTCATGAAATTCATAAAAACATATAATGAACACAAATACATAACCACACTATGTGCAGGAAAAACTGCTTTTCTATTATCTCTATGTGTCTATACATAAGTTTACAAAAACTAGACTACAACATATTCCCATTTCTTTCAAGCTCTCCTAACCTTAATCTATTCTGAGTCTTGCTTCTAAGACCTCTCTACAAATCTCTCTCTCTCTCTCTCCCCATCTCCTTTTCAAAATGAGGGCTCTACGACCTTATCCTCCCCACCTCCTTAGTGATATCATTATCTTAGTTACAACACCATACTTCCTACGGATCATTACATAAATGTTGATCCAGACCTGACTACGATTTGGACCTGCTAGATGCAACCATTTAAGGAAACCCTATCCACTACCTGTACAAAGGCATGGCTGTGTTCTTACGACCTTACAACACAAATCCCTATAGGATCAAATTTTGAATCTAGAAATGAGAGGGTCAATTCCTCTCCTTCTCTGAAATACGCACTGATGTGCTAGAATGTTGGCTCATTGCTGAGGTGGAGCAATGCTCCTGCATCATAATCCACTGCTTATAAAATCACGATATTCTCTTCTCCAGTGTTGAAATCCTCCTCGATCCCAAACTCTCCCTTGGAGTTGTCCTCTTGCTCCTCTCAAACTATGTTGTTGTTTCTTCTTTTCCTTCTTCCCTGTTGCTATTGCAGGTTCTCCCCTGTTGAACTTCCCTTTGCTAACTGCTTCTGCTGATGTCATCATCAACCTTCTTATCTCCTCAATCACCTCATCTAGCTTCTCTAGTGGCTAGCTCTTCTTATGCAACATTCTTGGTTGCAACGTTTCCTTATCAGTGGGTATATCATCTTGACCTCCCATATCATTTTCCTCTTCTTTTGTGGCATTATCTTGCCACCCTATTGTAGGCTCCAGTTCTGCAATCTCATCACTGAGTTGTTGCTCAACTTCCTCCTCTGACAGATTAGCTTCTATCAAGTCCTCTTGTGTTGACATATCTCTAACTCCCTCCAGTTGTTCCTCTGGCTGGTATGCTCCTCCATCTGTCTCCAACTTGACCTGTTGGATGTGCACGCCTTGCACTATCACCCTTCTCTCTAGGGATTCCAATTCTACATATAGATCAACAAAATCCATGTTGGTTGCTTCCTCTTCTACTGCACTTTCTGTTGGTTGTGGATCCTGATTATGTTCTTGATTCAAAGGTCCTTGCTTTCAGCTGTGTTTATACCCCATGCAGACTTTACACCCTAGAAGTATGTACACTCTTCCACGCGGGGGAGTTCAGAGTGGGGGTACCCCATTTGCGGGGTCTGGGGGGCCTATCCCCTCGAAGGAAAAATTGACTTGTAAATGTATATTGTAATTTTATTGTAAATCTAGACCGTTCATTATAAGGTCGTAGATCGAACGGTAGAAATTATGTTAGGGTTTTTTTCCCTAGAAGGAAACCCTCTGTTATGAGGGAAATGTATTATGGTTATGCATTATGGTGAGTATTGTATTCTGAGAGAGGTGATTATGAGAGAAAGAAGAGGAAGTCACAATGGGTTTTGATGTAGGTTGTATCCCTTCATTTTCTAGATAATAATAAAGGAAGGACCTAGCAATTTATTTGGTGGACGTAGCCCATACTAGGTGAACCACGTAAATCTATGTCTCTCTTGTATTGTGTATCTTCTGTGTTTTTTTTTTCCGCATTTGTTTTATTTTATTGCTTCGCGGTCCTGTTTTTCTAACAACTAGTATTAGAGTGAAAGGTAACTCGCAGGAATAGAGGGTTCCTGGTTCGAGTGGGAGCAATGTCGGAAGATGGAAAGTTTAGCGTCAAGAAATTTAACGGCCAAAACTACCAGTTATGGAAGATGTAGATGGAAGATTATTTATATAAGAAGGATCTATTCCTACCATTGGGTGGAGTAGAAAAGAAGTTGATGGCCATGAAGGATGAAGAATGGGATATTCTTGAAAGAAAGGCTCTAGGAAGGATACAACTGAGCTTGACAGCGTCGGTGGTTTTCAATAGTTCGAAAGAAAAGACAATGAAGGATTTGATGGATGCGTTGGCTAAATTGTATGAAAAAGCCTCGGCGTCTAATAAGGTATTTCTAATGAACAAATTATTTAATATGAAGATGTTAGAAGGTGGGTCTGTTGTAGATCATTTAGATGAATTTAATACAGTTACTAATCAGCTAAGTTCTGTAAAAGTGGAATTTGATGATGAGGCTAGGGCTCTTCTAATATTGTGCTCATTGCCAGAAAGTTGGAATGGCTTGGTCATGGCTGTAAGTAACTCTGTCTCTGGTTCAAATACGTTCAAATACTTTAAAATTTGATGATGTTGTTGGTGTTATCCTTAGTGAGGAAATGTGATGGAAAAGCACAGGTGAGACATCAGGTAATGAGTTGAACATGGAGAATAGGGGAAGACAAAAGGATAGAGGAAAGGGCTCAGGGAACCACGGGAATTCTAGGAAGGGCAAATCCAAATCCAGACTTGGAAAGATAGAGTGTTGGAATTGTGGGAAGAAAGGACATCTAAAGAAATATTGCAGAGCTCCAAAGAAACAAATAGATGGACAACAGTGACGCAGACCCTCGACCCTCTATCTGAGATCCACTCAGGATCGTTCTAAATCCTCCTTGAGTCGAAGCGGCTCCCTCAGATCCCTATTGGAACCTCATGAATCTGATGCATAGGTCCTTCGTGAAAACCCACCTTCAACAACTTAGCACCAGGCGTGAGCCTTACGTTTCCATGCAACCACAACCGGGCCTTAGCGCAAGTGCCTTTCGTGACTCACGATCTCATGATTTCATGAGTCGAAGACCCTCAACTCCAAACCTTCGATACCCAATATCTGATACGAGTATGGTTTCTTCCTCGCTAGCGCCTCTACAAGAGACCACTGGCTAGGGCCTAACTTTATCACCCCTCGCAACTCGCGACTTCGCGAGTTGGAGTGTTGAGCCCTCATGCTCATCCTTTTCGAATCCTCGAGATGCAATAAGTTAACAATGGGTTGAATCCTTTAGCACTACTCACAACTCGCGACGTCGGGAGTTGGAGTGTTGAGCCCTCGTGCTCCTCCTTTGCGATTCCCTAAGACACGATAAGTCAATAATGGTTTGACTCCTTCCCAGGTGACGTGTGTCCACCACCTATCACCCACTTCCACCTTTCTCTGGGCACTTGTTGTTATGCCACCTGTCAACCACGCGGTCCCCACCTAATCGATTTTCCATGTGTTCGCATGAGCCCTCGGCGCTCAGCACCTCGCGACTTCTGCAGTCGAAAATAAATTCTTTCAACCCCTGAACCTACAATATGAGATACCTTGTGAAGGTTATGATCCAACGGTTCTCTCATGGCTTGGATCTAATGGTCTGGATATCCTTCCCTTCTCCTTACAACTTGGGACTTGATGAAACCAAGAATTTGGTCTACCCTCCAAACTCACAAACCCCAAATTTGCGAAATGATCCAACGAAGTGGGTTGAAATGAGATCAACGACTCATATTGACCTTTGAATCCTAGGTGATGGGTTTCACCAGTCTCTAACCACCTTGCAACTCTGCAAGATCCAACAACTCTCACAATTTCGACACTTCCTTCCCGAATGGCTCTCACCATTCATTCACTCTTCTCAAGGATCTCGGGCCAAAATGACTTGGCGTTCTTCCACCTAAAATTGACCTCTGCGAGACGATTTCGATCTCTACCTCCCTTTGAACACTTCAAAAGTGCTATCCCTCCTGAGCTCTCACTTGCAAATTCAAGCCTCCAAAAGGAATCCTGCTCACATTCCTTGCGGCAAACTTTCAATTAACTTCTCGTTATTCGAGTCTTTGACCCTGTGCACTCTTTGCAATAGTAATCCTTCAACTTTCCCCTTGGTTGATAAGTTCAAATATTTCAACCAGCCTGCACACACCTTGCATGAATCTGTGCTTCTCTCGCACTTCTGCTGGTATGAGAACAACAATATCTCTCCTGAGCTTTCTGAGATAAAAATCAGATCCTCATCAATGCACACCTTGCAGACCTTCATTGCACTCTTTGCAGGAATTCTCAGAGAGAGAAACAATTGAAACTCATTCTCCCTTTCTTTCTAACTTCATACATTCAACATGAAATCATACACACAACACAACATTGAGATAAATGCATAACAGAGAAACAAATCAACTGTAAACATACCATTCAACAAATGTAAACAATAATCATCATAACACCATGAAAATTGAGTCAAATCTTTATATATTAAGTCAAGTGTTCTTGTACAGGGGTTCTTCTCTACAACTCTTTGCTACATCTCTCTAGCTTATGAATTCTGAATGATAATATTGTTACCATGATACAAGGGTGAGGGTGTCTATATCTATTTTCCCTCCTACGCTTCTAAACTGTCTAATCTATTAAATTAAATCTACCTACTTTACATTAACAGACTTAAATGTCTATTACATCCGACAGATGAGAGTAATTTCTCCAGATTTGTTCATATCTCCAAGACATAAATGTAAGTACGCTTCTCCTAGATATTGCATTAATGCTTAAGATTTCAAAATTCAAAACATTTTCAATAAAACGTGCCCTTTTTTCATCTGTATGTCTAGCTGTTCCATTGGCCAAGTGCGTGCTTTGGCTTTGTATGATGCTCCTGCATCATACTCCCTCGCTTGAAAATTTTCATGAACTCCTGTTCATGAGCTCTTGCATGGTCTGTCCATGCTTTTGAATTGCTTCTTCATCCTCCCAATTGGTATCTTCAACTGGATGTCCCTTCCACTTGACCAAGTATTCAAAATACTCCTTTCTCCTAGTCTTTCTGCTAATCCTTTTGTCAATTATGCTTTCCATCTGTGGCTTTTCAGCTATAGGCATTTGTTTTGTCCATTGAACTTTTTCTTGCTCATCCTCTGTTCCTACTTCTGCAGCTCTGTAAGGGTACACATCCACAACATTGAATATCGGTGAGATTCTGACCCCATCGGGTAATTCAATCTCATATGCGTTTGCCCCAAATTTCCTTATGACACTGCACGGTCCAATATTTTTCATCTTCAGTTTGTTATACGTTCCCCTTGGGAACCTCTCCTTCCTCAGATGTGCAAGAATCACATCACCAACTTCAAATTGAAGTTCTCGCTTGTGTTGATCTACTCTACGTTTGTATTCTTGACTTGAATTCTGCAATCACTCTTTGATTCGGTTGTGAAGCTCCTTCATTCCTTCTGCAAAGTCCTCTACACTAGCACTTCTGAATTCAGCTTGTTCTGCATCTTTCAATTCAAAAACTCCCCTTGGCTACATTTCATATAGAATCTGGAATGGACTCTACCCTGTGCTTTTATTGAGTGAATCATTGTAAGAGAATTCCGCCTGTGGTAGAATGTGATCCCATTGGCTGTGGTGTTCAGTCACTAAGCTTCTTAGAAAATCTGCCAAGCTCCTATTTACGACCTTTGTCTGTCCATCCGTCTAAGGATGATATGCTGAGATAAAAGACAAATTTGTCCCTAGATTCTTCCATAAGGTCCTCCAGAAATGTCCCACGAACTTGGTATCTCGATCAAACACGATACTCTTTGGCAAACCGTGAAGTCTGACGACTTCCTTGACAAACAGGTTTGCGATATGAGTTGCATCACTGGTTTTCTGGCATGGTATGAAATGTGCCATCTTTGAAAATCTGTCGACTACCACAAATATCAAATCACATCCTCTTTGTGTCCTTGGCAGTCCCAATATAAAATTCATTCTCATTGCATCCCATGGCCTTTCAGGTATGGTTAATGGTTGATATAATACTACGTTCTGCCTTTTTCCTTTCGTGTGTTGACAAATTCTGCACCTGTCCACAAATTTCTTCACATCCGTCCTCATCCTCGGCAAGAAATATGAGCCATTCAGATTTGAGAACGTTTTATCATGACCGAAGTGTCCGACCAATCCTCCACTGTGTTTTTCCTTCAGTAAATTCTCCCTCAGGGAGAATTTCAGAATACATAGTTGATTCCCCCTGAACAATAATCCATCCTGGATCATGTATTCAGTCCATTGGCTTCTATCTCTGAGAATTGGATTCTTATATTCCTCATATGCCTCCTTGAAGTCTGGATCATCTCTGTACATTTCTTTGAGGTTATCAAAACCCAAAGTCTTGACTCTAAATTCCTGCATAATCAAACATTTCCTGCTCAAAGAATCAACAACTTTGTTGGCAGTTCCAGAAATATGCTTAATACAAAAAGTAAAATTCTGCATGTATTCAACCCATTTAGCATGTTTTTGGTTCAACTTCTCCTATCGAGTCATGAATTGTAAAGCATGATTATTGTTGTACAAAACAAACTACTTGGGAACCAAATAGTGTCTCCATTTATTCAGCGCTTGTATGAATGCATAGAACTCTTTGTCATATGTGGAGTACTTAATCTTTGCTTCATTCAATTTTTCACTGAAGTACGCGATCCACCTATTGTCTTGGCTCAAGAATGCTCCAGTTGCAAATCCACTCGCGTCACACCTGACCTGGAATGTCTTGCTGAAATCTAGCAAAACCAGAATTGGTTTCTCAATGATCTTCTTCTTTAGTAGCTTGAAGCTCTTTTTTGCTTCCTCCATCCAGTGAAAAGATTTATGTCTTTTTGTCACAGTATCCATCATTGGTGTGCTAATTCCAATGAAGTTTCGGATGAATTTCCTATAGAATCTAGCCAAACCATGGAAGCTTTGTACTTCAAATACACTCTTCGGCGATGGCCAATCCTTAATCGCCTTTATATTTTCTGGAAACATTTTCAGTTCATTTGCAGAGATAAAAAAACCCAAATAAATGAGTTATGTCCTCATAAATGATGATTTCTTCATATTGATCAACAATTTCTCTTGCTGTAATCTTCTCATTACTGCAGCTAAATGCTTTAAGTGTTATGCTTTTGTTTTGCTGAAAATTAATATATCATCAAGATATACAATGACGAATTTCCCAATGAAATCCTTTAGGATTTCGTTCATCAACCTCATGAAAGTACTAAGCGCATTCGTTAAGCCAAATGGCATGACAAGCCATTCATATAGCCCTTCATTTGTCTTGAATGTTGTCTTCCATTCATCACCTTATCTCATTCTAATTTGATGATATCCGCTTTTCAAATCAATCTTTGAAAAACACTTTGCTCCACTCAAGCAATCCATCAAGTCGTCCATCCTTGGCAATGGAAATCTTGTTGAAAATTCAACAAGAAACATGTGTCTAATTTATTTTTCCCTTAAATAAATTGGACAATAAATATTAATCTATTATTTCATTCATAACTGAGTGAGTTGGATTTGTAACAAAATTATAAGTGTATTTAAGTGAGTTAAGATCAATTGTACTAGTTGTAACTAAACATGCACTAGTGAGAGTTCAGTTAATCAGTGAACTCACATGCAACTGAAGATTCACCATGGTTAACTACATGCATGTCAGATCCAGTGGAGACCCAGTTGAGATAATAGGTGAAAGGGACAATTTGGCTATCAGTTGTGATTTGATCACACATGCAGTGAATATGCTTATGAGCATGTGCAAGCTAGGCAATTCATGCATGATTCGATCATTGTGAGAATTCAAATTGCAGAGTTTGTGCAGAGGAGGCAGGCTGTCTGGACATAGGAATTGGCACATGTATTTGCTAATTTGTGTATGACAGTGTGAGACGATTGTATTGTACTGAGAGATCTTGGATTAGAGTTTTGTATGAGATTGTTTCATGATTCATGATATACATAATATATGATAGTGGGGTTTCTAGCTTTACGCTTTCCCAAAAAAACTTATGTGTTATGTGTTATTGATATTTCACTTTGTGCTCATGGTTGTGATCATGGTTTAATTTAATTTGCAAGAATAATAGTAGAAGCGATTCTGTATTTAACATTAGTGGAAATTGTTAGATCAGGAGAATCGCAGGAATACATTAAGTGTATCGAAATTTCTACATGGTATCAAAGCCACGGAGGCCACAGAGCTACGGAAGTAAGGTGCGAACATAATTGCATTCTTGCAGGTCCCGTCTCTAGCATGGTGCGAACCCTAGTACTGACTTAGACTACAATGGAGTAGAGTGCGAACTTCCCTCACCCTAACAGTGAAGCAGGGTGCGAACTTCATTGGCATTCTTGCAGGCTACAGTGGAGCAGGGTGCAAACTTCCCAGGCAAGTTCGCAAGATACACACAAGAAGGGTGTGAACTTCCCTCAGGCTACTCTTAGGTGGGGTGCGAACCTCCCAGGGAAGAGGGATTGTAGAAGTTGAGTTTTGGTGGTTGGATAACATTTGAATTTGCAAGATTTTCTTGGTGCGATAGCTGATTCAAGATCAAAAATGTCTTTCAATGGATTGAGGTTGGAGTATGCACTCAAAGGCAGCTCTAACTACATTTCTTGGAAGGATAGGATCGAAACCGTACTCGAAGACAATGGCTTGAAGGGTTACATTGATGCAGATGTTCCTAAGCTGGATGTGACAGATACTACAAATCTTGATGCATGGAAAAAGAAAGTAGAAAAGGCGAGGAGGATTCTGTTGGAGGGAGTACGAGACCACATTGTCTCAAGTCTCCATGGGAAAACCAAACCATATGCAATGTGGAAGGTTTTGACAAATCTGTTCCAAAATAGTAGCGACCATAGGAAATTGGCACTCAAAGATAAACTCAGGAAGTTCAAGATGGAGAAAGGCGACACCATTCCAAAATATCTCACAAATTTTGTCCAATGTTAGGATGAGCTTGGAAGTGTGGGAATAATAGTCGCTGCTGATGATTTGGTGAGCTTGGTGCTCCTAGGGCTTCCTAAGAGTTGGCACAGTTATCAAGACTCTGTCAATGGAAGGGAAAAATTGTCTGATTGGGAACGATTGTGGTCGGATCTAGTGCAAGAGGAGTTCAAGTGGAACACCAGAGATGGATCTTCATCAAAGCATGATGATGAAGAGGATTATGCTTTGAATACCAAGGAAAGGATAGGGAAAGGGAAGAAATTCCATCCAAAATTTCAGTCGAAAGTCAAGAAGATTGATTTGTCCAAAGTGAAGTGTTTTCACTGTGACGAACATGGGCATCTCGCTACTAACTGTCCACAAAAGAAGAAGAACAAGATGGTTGCTATATCTGCAACTGGTGTGGCTCTCATCTCACAATTTGAGCTTGATTTCGCTTTGATCGCATGCATGGCTTCAAGTGCATCGGGATCAGTGTGGTATTTGGATAGTGGTGCTTCATTCCATATGACAGGAGATAAAGAGTCTTTCATTGACTTGGAGGAGAAAGATCTCAGAATGCATATAGAGATGGGTGACGATGGACGATACAATGCAACTAGTATTGGTACCATTACCTTTTAGAGGGAGTCAGGTAAACCATTTCAATTGAAAAATGTTATGCATGTTCCAGGTCTGAAGAAAAACTTGGTCTCAGTCACAATGTTGGAGGACAGAAGCTATGATGTTGTTTTTAGCAGTGGTAAAGCCTACCTGTGACATAAAGCAACGGGTCAAGTCAAGAAGATAGGAATTTGAGTTAAGAATCTCTACATGTTGGAGGTAGATGGCTGCAATGCCATGATAGGCAAGGAAGAAAAAGTGGTGATCCAGGATGAGGGTGAATTATGGCATAGGTGATTAGGCCATCTTCATCATGGAGCCTTGAAGATCATGCAACAAATATCTACTGGACTTCCAAGGGGAACACTTGCTCAGTCAGATCAGTGCAAGGGGTGCACCCTGGGGAAGTATGTAAAGTTCGCCTTTCATGAAAAGGAGAACCGTGCTTCGGTGATCCTGAAGAGAATTCACACAGATGTGTGTGGACCATTCTCGGTTGCTTCAACATCAAAAAATAGGTATTATGTTATTTTTTTTGATGACTTTTCTCATAAATGATGGATATTCTTCATGCAAAAGAAGGATAAAACATTCTCAAAGTTCTATGAGTTTAAATCATTGGTGGAGAAAGAGTCGGGGAAGAAAGTGAAGGCTCTAAGGAGAGATAATGGTGGAGAATACATCTCTAACGAATTCAAAGACTTCTATAGCATAGAAGGAATTTGAATAGAACTCATAGCACCTCATAACTCACAAAAGAATGGGGTTGCGGAGAGAAAGAACAGAACGATCGTGGGTGAAACATGAGCGATGTTGCATGATCAGGGCCTACCAATGCATTTGTGGGCAGAAGCATGCAATACTATGGTTTATGTGTAGAACTGTTGTCCTCATAGAGTACTTGGCATGAGTACACTTGAAGAAGCTTTTACTGGTAAGAAACCTGATGTTTCACATTTAAAATTTTTTGGCTCATCTGTTTTTGTGCATGTGAACAAGGATGCCAGGAAGAAGCTGGAATTGACTGCTGAAGTTGGGATATTTGTGGGGTACACAGAAACACCCCATAATTATCGTGTGTATTTTTCAAACAGTAAGGTGACTGTTATGTGACAAGATATAAAATTCGATGAGG
>CBVK0100740369.1:0-29128 GCA_900067695.1 Picea abies
TATATATATATATATAATGATATGTCAATGACTCACTCCACATATTGATAGCATGGAAGCTCATTTTTTTACTTTGTATTTACATCACCCTTTATATGAAACAAGTACATAGTCCATGTATATGGACATAAAATGTGTGCAAAAGGTTTTTGCTATAAATTTTTAATAGATAAAATATAAAATAAACCAATGGTTTTAGTCAATGTATAGGTTTCTTTTTCACTTAATATTTAATTATATGAACAAATGGTTATCGTTAATGCATGGTTTTTTTTTTCACTTAATATTTAGTTATATGAGTTATTTATGAATGTGTATAGGTAAATCTATGAATCTTGATCTTACTTTTTGGAAAGAGACTGTGTGAAAAAGAGTGAAATCAAAAAATTCATTGAGATGTTTTTTTAAGCTCTTATCAAATTATTAAAACCTCGATGAAATGATTAATAAAGTCCTTGATTCAGGTTATTCCATACACTCTCAAAACTTAGATCAAGGTCATGCACTAATACTTCTATGAAGGATAAATAACTTGTTCAAGATAATAACTCAATGGAGCTCTTGATTTTTTTATATAATGAAAAAATATGCCCATTAGTCTATTTTTCCACATTTCATGTGATGCAAATATGTTAAGGTTCCACATTTCATGTGATGCAAATATGTTAAGGAGCTTGATATAGCCTTCAAGATCTATGTAGGATTTTACCACCTGCCTCCATAGGCTACTCAATGGCATCTAATCCAATGTATGGACTTTTATTGATTATTGATTCGACTAGAGGGACTCCTAGCAACAAACTTGTATGAGGGGGCCCCCATGGAGACGTAGGAGATGCAGGAGCTGCCAGCCGGATCGACCAATAAATGAGATAGGCTAGAGGGATGGACTCATTTGACTAATTACTGATCCTTGGCCCTACCTAACAAAAAGATGTCCCTGAAATAGGGGATTGGCAATTTTTGAAATAAATTATAAAAATTATTTATCAAAATAACTATTATCAAATTTTAAAGTTTTTGGTTTAAATTGTATCTACCAACATCATTTATGATTTTAGTTTTATTTTCATCTATGTATTAACAACTACAAATGTTATATGTTTTTTTTCAATTCTCTAGTAACACATGGAGGATTGAAAACAATCCAATAATAAATGGCTGAAAATAAAACCTATAAGTTACACATTTCTCTTTTCTTTTCTGTTGATTTAGTTTTAAATGTTACCAATTTTTATTTTTACTTTATTTATGTTCAAATAATCAATTGGTAGCATAAATGTTACCATTTTTTTTCCAAACATGTATTGGAAATAATAATTCTTATCACTTTTTTTCAATCCTCGAGTAACACATGGAAAATTTAAAATTGTTAACCAATTCATTGCTGAAAATTAATGTCGATAAAAGATTACAACACAGATGAAAGACAAAATGAAAAATTGAAAGCAATTTTCCCTACTAATGACCATCAATTAAAAATGAGGAAATCTCAACAATCAACTTACTTATTACCAATGTTCACACTAAATGACACTTGTCTAGTGAAAGAAAGGACACTGATAATATATTGTACCCATTGAAACATAATAATCGAGAGATTGACCAGGATGAACTAACATAGACAGTGTATTGAGACGCATTAAATGAGACATTAAAACAATTCATATTAGCACTAACACACTAAACAATTTGCTTGGCCACTCATCTTGAGGAACAAGGAAGCCCCAATTTTTCTTTGCCTCCTCACTCCTTTGTGCATAGGTGGGATTTATAATTTGGGCTTGAGAGTTATCTTAGAAAAGTTAAGTGGTGACAACCAAGACCTCTCCCTACTTGAATTTTTTTTCAAATATTTTCACCAATAGCTCCCATTTGGTTTCATTTCATTTTCCTTGTTTCTAACCATTTTCTTTCTCTTCTCATTCTGCACAGCATTAGCCTTGTGTTTCATTTACTGTTTTGTATTCTTGCCTTGTCACCTTTATGGGAAATACCATATTGTCGGTAGGTGTATGGATGGTGAATCATAAATATAATGTTCCACTCATCTCATGCAGTTGGGAAACCTAAAATTTGTTCAAGGTCTCCTCGCTTCTTCCTTGAGAATGGGTGAGATTTCCAATTTGGGGTTGCAAGTCATCTTAGAAAAGCTCACTAGTGATGACTTATACCTCTCCCTACTTGATAAATTTGTCAATCCCTTTTAACAAGAACTCCCTTGAGGTTTTGTTGACTCCACCTCATTTGTTCCCTCCATCTTCCTCTTTTCATTATATGGAGTTTTCCTTGTGTTCCATTTATTGTGCGGTCATCTTTCCCTATTGCTTGTATTGGAAAATCCATATTTTTTTTAGGTGTACAGATGGTTTCCAGTAAATACTATATGCCACTTATCTTATGGAAGTGGGAAACCCCAAATTTTTTAGGATATTTAGACACCTAGGAGTTAGTTCAAATCAACTTGGTCTAATGTGTCCATAGGTTAAAGTGAATTTATTAGCGTGCTTATTTAGTATGCATTAGTATGCATTTGTAGTTAGGTAAACCTACGGTCCCAATATGTTCCCCACATAGAGCGATCCGATGAATCATATTCTCCTCAATCTTAACAACTATATTGATTTGTGGCTTAACACCTAATTGGTCCATGATATTTATTTAAAGATAATGGAGGGTCATTTGCTAATGATTGATTGTGATAAAATATCTTATAAAAGTATATGTAATATTTTCTTTTTCATCAATAAATTTCTCCAAGTGGCCACGTTGATTGGGGACATGGATGTTTCCCCACAGGGGTTTTACAATGTAAAACCATTAATGTTTTGATCTTTTATCTGGTTGTGTGAATGGTTATTGAAGTTGTTTATCCTCTGTTCGAATACTTGTTTTGTCGAAAATGGTATTAGAGTGCATTTGAAGACCCTCTCCCATTATAGATCGATACCTTGAAGTCATGTTGTTGCATTTCTAGTTTTTGTTATTTCCATACATTTATTGTTGAGAGGACTATTAAGTTGTGTATGAACTCTTGTTTTATTTGGGAAATCATCTAATTTCACTAGAAAGGGTTTATATTTTCTTGATATATGTCCATTTCAGTCATATTTGGAGGTATAAATCCTAAATACACCCTTTTAGTTATTTACAGAGATAATATTTTAGTTTTATTTCAATTTTCTTTTTTATTTTATTTCTGGGTTGCAACTCCTTTTGATCTGCATATGCTCTTTTCCATATGTTCTATGCAATCTCAAAAAATAAAAAATAGAGTGGAAAGGTTTTTCTTGTCTACGTATTCTCCTTGTCGTGTGCTTCGTGTGATCTTGGTAAATAAAAAACAGAGGGAAATTTTGCATTTTCTGGGTAAGATAACCTATATCTAACCCTTGTTGTTGTCCATAAAAATATTTTTTTGTGTGTGTGAATGCATGAAAACAAGTTTTTATTGAGCATTCACTCAAAGGTTTCCCTTCACAACAACAAGAACAACAACAATACCCCCAATCGTCCTTCTTAACACTATAATGTGTTTTTCACTAGCTCATTTGGTTGAAAGATACGTTACTTAGTAAGAGGTATTGAGTTTAGGTCACTCTTTTGTTACTTTTTTTTTTTTAAATGATGCATTCATTGTAAAGTGAATTTCACTCAATTATAAAAGTTGTTGGAATATTGAGAGAGGGGGGTGAATCAATATGAGCAGTTTTCAACCACTTTTAACCACAATATATAAAATTGAACTTAATCAACAACATATCATCGTTATATCATCAAATATCATCAATGTATCATATAAACATAAGAACATCACATCAACAACATCACATCAAGTACACATAACACCAAAATTTACGTGGAAACCCAAATGGGAGAAAACGACATAATGCTTTCTTATATTTCAATGAATACATTTATTTAATGTATCAACTTCCCAATTTTCTAGTTGCAACTGGAAGGAGGCTACAACCACCCATTTATAGGCTCCAACCTCAAGTAAGCTACAACTCCCTGAATTCTTTGGCTCCAACCAGAAGGAGGCTACAACCCCTTGATTCTCAGGCTCCAACCTGAAAGAAGCTACAACTCCCTAAATTCTTCGGCTCCAACTAGAAGGATGCTACAACCCCTTGATTCTTAGGATCCAACCTGAAGGAAGCTCCAACTCTCTGATTCTTCAAATCCAACCAGGAGGAGGCTACAACCCCATTTCCTTTCCCCATCCTATTGCCATGAAATATAAGTGTAGACCATTTGTCACTAACACAATCACTTCCACTGTCTTTTCCACTGTCACTTCCATTGTCACATCAACATGTAACCTCCCAACCTATCACTGTATCCATCCTGTCATTGTCAAATTGTCCAACCTATCACTGACACCGATACTCAACAATATCCTCTCACATGTATCATATACCAAGGAAAAATCTCAACTATATTTCTCACATCACCAACACATGCCACTACCAAGCATGTACCAAGATCACCAATATGCCATTAGAAGATATGTGTCTCAACCATGTACCAAATAATGTACCAAACCATCAACCTGTACCATACCAAGAATCAACCATGTACCGAAACCTATATCACAACAAGTGCATCAACCGTGCACCAACACCTATACCAAATTGTGCATCAACCATGCACCACCACCTCTTCCAAACCATGCATCAATCATGCACCATAACCTATACCATATGCCTCAACCATCAACCATGTATAGAAACAACACAGAAAGTACCAATCATGTGCCACACCATGTATTAACCATGTACATCAACACCTATACCATACCATGTATGAACAATCTGTCTCAACCATATATCATATCACTAAATCATGCCATACACCATGTACCATTCGATATATCAAGAAAGTACCATCGAATATATACCTCAGCAAAGTCCTAAACAACAAATATCATATACCAATTATATGAATCAGCCATGAACCTAATATGTATCTCAAGAATGTGCCAATGCCTCAACAATATACCAAAGACTTTCCTCAAGTATGCACCCTAACATCTTGAACATGTAACCCTAAAAAAAAGGATATAAACATACGTGTAACTTTGTAACAGAGATGGTGTATATGATCATATACCTACAAACCTTCCTTAACTTCAACAACAAGAGAATACCATCTTCATCAAACTTTACCTTAGTCTCATGGGGATATTTTTTAGATTAATCACAAACCCTAACTTTCAACAAGCATAACTTTGTACCTGTAATGAATAAAGTTTTGAAGCTTGTACCCAATATTGAATTTCCTTCCATTCAGTTGGATTTCCATCTTGCTTGTTGAAGTGTTATAGTTTCAATGCATTGATATCCAATGCATATTAGCTTTGTGAGCTGAAATATCACTAGGTTATATTATCTTCCTACGTGTTGAAGCTATCATTTGTCCTATTTAATTTTATAAATAAATCTTCAATATTGTATGTTGATACAAAGATCTAGTTTAGATCATTTTTTCTCTCTCTTGTTTGTAGAAGTGTTTTGTTAGGGACCTAACCTACCTAACCCCTCACGTAGGTAGAATAATATATTTTCCATGTAATAAACGCCAATATTAATATGGCCTAGTAATAAGGAAGAACAAGTCGAATGTAATAAGACCTAATAGAAGCTTTCTCTTCTAGAATATCTTTCTCTATAATGTTATTTTGGTAGATAGATTCAATATAAATAGGAGTCGAAGGCATGAGAAGACTTTGTGTTGAGAATTATTGTAATAGTGTTTCTCTACTAGAGGTTTCCCCCTCGAAGAGGAAATTGAACATTTTGTTGTTACGTCATTATTCTCTGCAATATTTATATTTCCAGTTATTATAATAGATATGGTACCTTGCAAGTGGTATATGAGCACTTTCCTTGGTAGAAAATTGTGGGTTATTTTTTTTTCAGGGTAGAGACATATTCCGACGTCTTAAATATACAAATATATGTCATTCAATGCATAAATATTCAGCCAGGGAGGCATACACATAGGAACTACAATTGGTACTTAAGTGAACATTGTTCACCACCCTTGTAACCCTTGTCGGTACCCCTTCGAGTGGTAGTGAATAAGACAACACCTACATATGGATCAACCTAAATATCATGAATCCCTTTGTAGATCAACCAATCAGCCGCCTGACTACTATAGTTCCATCGAGAACAACACTTAAGAAGATAATCTCTAGTACCTGGCTAGTCGGGTAGTATGGCTAAGGGCATGGTCTAGCCTCCTTATTTTGTGCCCTAAGATATTGGGTTGAGTACTACTATTTAACCCCACACTTATATCAAAGAGATATATCACATGGAAAACCCTTGTCTATAGAATCTTTGAATACCCTAACCCTTCAGGCGGAAACATAAACATAACAGACAATATCTATTGTCGTGCAACTGTGCCTTCTACATTTTGGTTGTGAAATTCCTACACATTTCTTCCTATTAAGCATTTGGCCATTTCATCACTGTAGTATTATTCGGATCCAAGTATAACTCTGCATAAGTAAAAAAAATATATAGATCCTATCGGCACCATTATTTGAGACCTATCCCATTGGATTTCTCTCTTCACCCTGATCGTAGTCATACTTATCACTTTTTCATCAAAAAATAATTTCCATGAACCCGACCCCTTATCATCACACCTATTGGGAATCTATCACATTGACTTCCTCTCTTGGAATTGATTGTAGTGGTACCGATCAACCTTAAATCCTTTATGTGCAGTCCCACTTTTCACTCATCCCATCTCCATGGCCCACAGTCACAACCAAGATTAGGAACAAAATATCACCACCTTGGAAAAAAATCATGACCAAACCTAGAGAGATATCTCTTCCATTATGTATAGTATTGGTAACCTCAACTCTCAGCTTATTCCTCTCGAATCACTTCCCACATCCATCACTCAATTGAATGTCATCTATCATCAATGCTAGGACACAATGAAAACTTTTTAGTCCTTAGTTAATCCCACCCCATATCCTTTCTCTTCCTTCACACCTTATAAGCTTCAAGGGCCTGAATCCTTTCATTCCACTTCTTTTCCTCCCCACCACTTTCAGCGGGACCTGCATCCCCCTCGCATGGAGTTGAACAATTTTGATGGATCAGGTCCCACAAGTTGGGTTACTCAAATGGAACACTATTTCTCTTTGTACAACATTACTGATGAGTTTGCCAAAGTAAGGTATGGTGTTCTCTGACTAGATTCAGAAAGTTGGCAATGGTGGCAATGGAGAAAAAATGTTTGCCAAGGGTATGTGGCATTGACACAATTTGTTGCATAACTTTATGAATGCTTTCAGACTGACACAAATCATTTAGGATGTTTGACAAAGTTGAAACAATCTGGCACAATGGAATTATTTATAGCTTCTTTTGAGCGTCTGGATTTCCACACATAGGGAATGTCTGATGCTTTTTTCTGATAATGCTTTATTAGTGGCCTCAAGGATGATATTCTTTCCCACGTACTCATGGCTCTCCCTAAAAGTTGGGTGGAAGCTACTAAAATAGCTAAGGAAGAACAACAAGTTATCTCTCTCAAACCAGAAAACCCTCCTTCATTCCTCGCCTTAAACCAATCACTCCCACTCTTCCTTCCACTCCACTAAATATCCAAAAATTGACCTAGGAAGAAATGAATGAAAGTCAACTCAAGGGTCTTTGTTATAATTGTGATGAAAAATATTTTCCTCAACACAAGTGTAAGGAAAAAAAAAAATTATGGCCATATCTGAGGATGTTTCTGAAGAAGATGTCAAGGCTCCCCCTGTGGCCAAGTAACTTGAACCTGCCGACATGACTCCACATGTCGACCCTCCAGATGTTGAACCCGACATTTCCCTAAATGCTCTCACGGGATTCTCTTCTCCCCAAACCCGTAAGCTAATTGGTTACTTTAAGAATTGGAAGGTCATCATCCTTGTTGAGAATGGAAGCACCCATAATTTTATTCATCATTTCATTGCCCAAGAACTAATTGTTATATCAGAGCAATCAATAACTTTCAATTCATGATTACCAATCGTGGGTTCATGAAATGTTAGGGGTGTTGTGAAAATGTGTGTCTCGAAATTGGTTAGTACCACATGAAATCTCATATTTTTTCTATTGACATGGGTGGTTGTGCCATTGTGTTTGGTTTTGAATGGCTAAGGACTCTCAGTCCCATTCTCATGGATTTTAAGGAATTAACAATTAAATTCAACCAAGAGGGACAACCATACAATTTCCAAGGAGTCACAGCAGGTTCCCCTGAGATCATCAGTTCCCATCACATGGAAAATCTCCTCAAAAAAGTTCATTCCATCATTATTACAAAAATACATTCGATTCACGTCACTGAGACACTCTTTGTGTCGCCTGACCTCCAATCCATCCTCTCCAAACATCAAGTTGTTTTTTCCATTCCCTAGGGAATTCCTCCTTCCTATGGTATTCATGGTCATTCCAGTCCACTCTTCCTTGACAACCATCCTACCGATGTTAGTGCCTATCATCATCCCTTTTCCTAGAAAAATAAATTGAGAGAATTGTTTAAGAATTTCTTTCTGGAGATCCTCTTGGGGGAAGATGAATTGGAAAGTGTAATGATATTAATTAATGTTATGTTCGATGAGGTTCCGACTTCAAATCCCCCTGATTTACGCGTTCCTGTGGAAGGGACATAAGTATGAAATCTGGAGGTTACAGTGGTAGTTTTCAGAATTAACCCCATGTCACGCGAGTATGAGACCTCCCAATTACTGATTCTACCAATCATAAATAAAACAATAAAAAAAATTAATTTCTCGCCACATGTGTTATCCTTGGTAGTAAAATCCATTATGATTCTCCTATGTTCATGGTACTTAATAAATAAGGCTCTTGGCGCATGTGTCCTGACTTTCGAGTCCTCAACAAATTCACCATCAAAGAAAAATTTCCCATTCATGTCATTGATGATATCTTGGATGAACTAAGTGGTGCTCAGTTCTTTACTAAACTTGATATTAGTTCTGGCTACCAACAGATATGTATGAAATATGAATACATTCCTAAGACTACATTTCGAACTCATGAGGGCCACTATGAGTTCTTGGTCATACCCTTTGCCTTATGTAATTCTCCCTCCACTTTCCAAAGACTCATGAATCATGTATTGCATCCTTTTCTTTTTCATTTTTCATTAGTTTTATTTGATTATATTCTCACATATAGTAAAACCTAGACATCCCATATTGCTTATGTGGATCGAGTTCTTCATCTACTCTTTCAACACCAACTTTTACTCAAACAATCTAAATGTGCTTTAGTAGCCTTAGAAGTCGAGTACTTGGGTCATATTGCTGGCAAGGCAGGTGTTAGGGGGGATCCTAAGAAGATTTAATTTACACAGGATTGGCCTTGACCCAAGACTCTCAAAATCTTGTGTGGTTTTATGGGTTTAACAGGGTATTATCACAAGTTTGTTAATAATTATGGAAAGATTGTGGCGCCTCTTACTACTCTCCTTGAAAAGAATTCTTTTACCTAGAATCATGTACTTGATCATGCCTTTCAAGCCTTGAAGGAGGCTATGTGTACCACTCCTATCCTGGCCCTTTCTGATTTCACAAAGACCCTTGTCCTGGAATGTAATGCTTCAAGGAGAGGAATTAGAGAAGTCCATATGCAATATGATCGGCCTTTGGCCTTTACTACAAAAAAAATATCAGAGCGACATTTGGGCCAATTGATATATGAAAAGAAAATGTTGGTCATTCTGCATGCAATGGATCTCTAACGCCCTTATCTATTGGGGAAATGATTCCAAATTAAGACTGATCATCAAGGCCTCAAGTATTTTTTGGAGAAATTTCTTTCATCCTCAGAGAAACAAAAATGGGTGACTAGCTATTTGGATATGATTATGAGATAATTTACAAGAAAGAAAAAGAAAATTCAGTTGTTGACGCTCTTTCAAGGAAATATGTAGATGAAGGGTCCCTTTTTTTTCTCACCTTCATTGTACCAAATTGGCTCCAAGTTTCTCGCCATGAATGGTTGCAAGATCCAAAAATTTCATGTCTGATCCAACAATTGCAATCCAATTCTCCGTTTTCCCCAGGGTACTCTTGTCAAAATGATGAGCTTCTCTACAACGTTCATTTGTATTTAAGTAAATAGTCACAAATTAAATCCACGGTTCTTTCTGAGCTTGATGTTACCAAAACCTATAACCGAGTCAAACGTTCTTTTTTTTTGGATGGTATGAAACAAAATGTTCTCACTTTTGTGGCAGAATGTGATGTTTGTCAATGAAACAAGGGAGAAATAGTCAAAACCATTGACACACTACAACCACTTTCTATTCCACCCACTATTTGAAGGGATATATCTATGGATTTCATTGTTGTATTACCTAAATCGGGAAATAAGTCAGTCATCATGGTGGTCGTTGATCATCTTTCCAAGCATGCTCATTTATGTGCTCTTCAACACCCATTTACCACCTTAATTGGGGATAAAAGTTTCATGGACCATTTTTTCAAGATTCATGGCATGCCTGATTCTATTGTTTCTTATCGAGATCCCACTTTCACCAACAATTTTTGGCAAGAATTGTTCAAGCTATAGGGCACCCAATTACATCTCAACATATCCTATCATCCCCAAACTAAAGGTGAAACTAAATTTGCAACAACTTTTTGGAAACATATTTGAGGTGTTTTGAATCTAAAAGGAAAAATCAATGGGCTCAATGGTTACCACTAGTTGAATGGTGGTATAACACTTCTTACCCTACAACTACTCACATGACTCCTTTTAAAGCAGTATATGGCCAAAATCCAACTTGATTTCTCTCATACATGCCCGGTGTCTCGAAGGTCCAGGCGGTTGACAAAAATCTTATAGTTCGAGATGATATTCTTCGTACCCTCAAATACAATTTGGTCATGGCTTAGAATCTCATGAAGCAACAAGAAGATCAAGGTCGCTCTAAATGTCAATTTGTTGAAGGATACCATGTGTTTTTTTGACTGCAACCCTATAAGAAGACTTCACTCAAGGCCGACCATTGCTATAAAATGATGCCTGAATTTTATTGTTCTTATATAGTTCTCAAGTTTGTGGTACAGGTGTCTTATCAGTTAGATTTTCCTAGTCATTCTAAGATCTATCATGTTTTTCATGTCTCCTTCTTAAATAAGGTGATTGGAACTAAGTTCCAAACTCAAACAAGCCTTCCTGAGATGGATGAAGAAGGCTCCATATTGTTGCAGCCACAGGCATTTTTGGACCAGCGTGAGCATTGCATTCGTTTGTGAACCGTCAAGGAAGTTTTATTCTAGTGGAAAGATACAACTCCAGCAGATGCCACTTATAAGAGCCGACTACCATTCTGTAGAAATCTCCTCATATCAAGCCTTGAGGATGAGATTGTGTTTAAGGGGGAGTGAATGCTAGGGACCTAACCTCCCTAACCTGTCATGTAGGTAGAACAATAAATTTTCCATTTAATAAATGCCAATATTAATAAGGCCTCATAATAAGGAAGAATAAGTCAAATCTAAGAATACCTAATAGAAGCTTCTTCTTCTATAAGATCTTCCTCCAGAATGTCCTTTTGGTAGATAGATTTAATATAAATAGGAGTCAAGGGATTGAGAAGCTTTTGTGTTGAGAATTATTGTAATAGAGTGTTTCTCTATTGGAGGTTTGCCCCTTAAAGAGGCAAGTGAACATTGTTTCCTATCAATAAAGGTATTATTCCAATGTTGAGTTTTCATCTATTGTGTTGTTTTGCTTTTATTATCTGCAATATTTCTATTTTTGGATATTATAATATATCTGATACCTTACATGTTGTAGATTTGAACCTTGTACAATATTTACTGCAAACAAATTTTCAGTAAAAGAACAGAAAATATATAATGGAAAATACAAACATTACAGAAAGATTTTTCCAATGGAAATCCAAACCGGGAAAACCATCATATTCTATATTCACTCATAGTGATACATTGTTTACAATAAAATATACATATAAGAGCCAACAACATCAAAAACCCTCACCCAATGAACTGGATTAGCCAACAACCATAATTCCTTAACCAGAAATAGACAACCATCGATAAAAAACAATATGTCGAAAAACCACCTCAATATGTGACACGTTTCCCGAGGAAGAGAAAAAAATATAACACATGCCCAAAATTCTCCAACTTGTTGTTTTCTTTGCATACAGAGGGTTACAAGGTTACATAGTCAACAATCCATGGCAATAATGCCCATGGATCCTCTACACCAAGAGAACTTCTTAGGCTCACATATTTTGTTAATGAATATAGAACATTCTTCAATGTGTCCAAATTCATCAACAATACTTTCTTTTCTTCAATCATGTCTCTCACAAAGTGATATTGAATACCAATATTCTTTATTTTTAAATGATAAGTTGGGTTCTTTGCTAGAAAAATTGCACTTTGACTGTTACAATCTATCCTTACAGCTTGTTGTACCGACCCAATACCTGAACACAATATTTGTAACCATATTTATTCCTTACTTGCATGAGTGGCTTCTATGTATTCATCTTCTTTAGTTGAAAGTGCTACTACAACCTATATTTTTCTCATCCAACTTATTGCTCCTCCAAACAGGTTAAACACATACCCACTTGTCAACTTATTGCTCCTCCAAACAGGTTAAACACATACCCACTTGTAGATATCCTATGATCTAGATCTCTAGCCTAGTCTACATCCACAAGGCCATGTATATCCATCACTCTATCCAATCCCACTCTTCCTTCATAGCACAATCCATAGCTAGCAGTTCCACAAAAATGCCTAAAAACCCTTTTTACTATTGTCCAATGCTCCTTCCCTAGTTTTGACATATATCTTCTCAAAACTCCTACTGCATGTGCAATGTTCAGTCTAGTACATACCATTGCATACATAAAACTGCCAACTACACTCGCATATGGAACATGAGAAATGTCCTCCTCCTCTTCATGTGTCTTAGGACACTAATCCACAGATAACTTTACGCCAACAAGAATAGGAACCTTGACTCATTTACATTCCTTCATATTAAAACTCTGCAATATTATCTCGACATATTTTCTCTGATTTAACCAGAGTTTCCTCTTTTTCCGATCTCTTTTAATTTCCATTTTCAAAATGAAATTTGAGGCACCGAGATCCTTTCTGTCAAATTTATAGGACAACTGAGTTTTCACATCCTGGATAATCTCCTTGTTGTTTCCTACCAGCAACATGTCATCCACATACAAGACCAAATAAATCAAATGATCACCAATTAATTTAAAATACAAACAATGATGCTCTTTTCTTCTTGTGAAGCCAAGTCGTAACATATAAATATCAAATTTTTAATACAACATCCTTGGTGATTGTTTTAAACCATACAATGTAACATATGATGTGTTATTGGACATAATAGGGCTAGATGCATACATGCTTGCATTGCCTGCTTCCATGAATGTTCATAATGTATTTAATGTATCTTTACTAAATAAATATGTACATGACCCTAACAATGTTATTGATTGGCATCTGATTTAGGTAGAGACAGAGGGAGACTTTCAGGTTCATCTAGTGCGAGTATTGGACAGAAAGGTCAAAATGCTCCAGAATCAAGTTAGAGAGTTGGTAAAAGTTCAGTGGAGCTGATACAGTCCTGAAGATGCTACCTTGGATCATGAATATGCCATGCAGGTAGAGTACCCGCATATTTTTGAATAAATTTGAGATTTTGATCTCTATTTTTTATATGCACTGAGGATAGTGCCAAAATAAGGGGGAGAGGATGTAACACCCCAGTTTTTGAACCCCCATTTTAAATAATGTATTGTTACAATGTTGAGAGGCTAGTGTACACAAAAAATTATTAAAAGGCTAGTGTGCCCAAGACATGTAGTGTTTTCTATCATTATTACTAATAAATACATGGCTGGCTGATAGACATACAAGGACTAGAATTATAGGGGGCTATGATTCCACAAGAGAGGGGCCTTGAGGGGATTAGTGTTTATTCCTATGTTAATTACCCTTTTTCCTAAGGGAGGGGATTAGTTACATGAGCTTCTTGGGGAAGGCCATGAAGTTATTGATTCCCCACGAAGTTACTTAAACCTGTCTCTTGTTTGATGGGGGTTTCAACTGATGGCTTGTTTGCTGATTTTCCTGTATGTTCATTCATTTCCCTCATGCACTTTCATGCACTCACTCACCCATTCATTGATCCATCCTCATCCAAGTCCTGGCTTGGGAAGGGGAACCAAACTGCTAAAGATTAACCATAACATAGTTGGCTGTAATGGTCGTTGGTGCAATCTAGCCATGACTTGGGGCCTACATGTCTGAGATCCGTTGGCCTATTCCCTATTTTTCCCACAACTGCGAGTCCTAAGAGTTCCAACATTGAGATTATGCACCAACTGTGTTGGAGACCCTTGAAAAAGGAGAAGGACTGCCTGAGGGATTGCGTGGCAGATAAGGATGGAGGTCCATTCTCTTGGGTGGTATAGGCTAGGTGGAAGAGAGATGAGTACTTGGATTGTTGTGGGTGTTGGGAAACTTGTGAGAGCTTGAGAGATGATTGGTTTGGGAACCCAAGTACACTCTAGAACTGTCTGTGTGGATTCATATCCCTGGCTCATGGGTGACACTGTTATTGATATTTGGAGCAATGTTGTCTATGGTTGGGTGGAATGTATTTGGTCTACAGCTAGTTGGTGTCGCCTTTTTATAAAGATAAGTACTCTTTGTTGTGATATTATTATCTGTGTATGAATGTATTTCGCTGTTTATTCTAATTATTGTTTAACTAAATCTTAGATTATGCATTCTTGTTGGATATTGTTGTGCATGTCATTAAATCTTTTATCTTATGCGTCCTTATTAAATAAAGAAGGTATCGATAAGAGTACAAATTCTAAGGGTGGGCTTGTAGGTAGCATGCCCGGACCTGTGGGTGGTTGAGGATGTTACAATGTCACACTCGAGACAAGGCTATGAATCCACAAAGAAAATATCCAGAGTGTACTTGGGTTCCCAAGACAATCATCTAAAAATCTCTCATAGGTTTCCCACCACCCACAACAATCAAAGTACCCAACTCTCTACCACCCAACCTGTACCACCCAAGATAATGGACCTCCACCCCTCTCTTACACACAGTGCCTCAGGTAGTCCTTCTCCTTTTTCAAGGGCCTACAACATAGCTGGTCCAGAATCTCAATGCTAGAACTCTCACGACTCGCAGTTGTGAGAAAAATAGGGCACAAGCCAATGCATCTTAGACATGCAGGCTCCAAGTTATGGATGGATTGCACCAACGACCATTACAACCAACTATCCCGTGGATAATCTTTAGCAGTTCGGTTCCCTTTACCAAGCCAAGACGCGGATGAGGATGGATCAATGAATGGGTGAGTGAGTGCATGAAAGTGCGTGAGGGAAATGAATGAATGTATAGGAAAATCAACAAATAAGCCATCAGTTGAACCCCCCCCCATTAGACGAGATGCGGGTTTAAGTAACTTCGTGGGGAATCAAGAACCTCCTAGCCTCCCCCAAGAAGCTCACATAACCGATCCCCTCCTATAGGAAAAAAGGGTAATTAACATAGGAATAAACACTTAGACCCTCAAGCCCCCTCTCTTATGGAATTATATCCCCCTATAACTCTAGTCCTTGTCCGTCTAGCAGCCAACCATGTATTTATTATTAATAATGATAGAAAACATTACATGTCTTTGGCACACTAGAATTTTAATAATTGTTTGGGTACCCTAGCCTCTCAACATTGTAACAATACATTATTTAAAATGGGGGTTCAAAACCTGGGGTGTTCCATCCTCTCCCCCTTATTTTGGCATTGTCCTCAGTTCATATACAAAATAGAGATCAAAATCTCAAATTTATTCAAAAAGTTGTAGGTACTCTGCTCGCATGGCATCTTCATGCTTTCAGGTAGCATCTTCAGGATCATAGTAGGTCCACTGAACTTTTACCAGCTCTATAACTCGGTTCCAAAGCATTTTGACCTTTTTGGCCAATACCCACACTAGATGAACCTGAAAATATCCCTCTATATCTACCTGAATAAGATGCCAATCAATATCATGGTTAAGGTCATGTACATATTTCTTTTGTAAAGATACATGAAATGCATTATGCACATTCATGGAAGCAGGCAATGAAAGCATGTATGCAACTGGCCCTATTTTGTCAAATATTTCATGCTGGCCCACCAATTATTCGATTGACCCTCTCTGTTTGCCCATATTTATGGGGATTATATGTTGTGCTAGAGTTTAGATTTGTGCCAAATCCTTTAAACAATCCCCTCCAGAAATTGGAGGTAAACTGTGTATCTCTATCCAAGACAATTGTCCTAGGTATCCCATGCAACCTAGCAATTTCCTTCATGAAAATTTCTGCAATATTAGTCGTTGTATGTGTTTTATTCACAGGCACAAAATGAGAATCCTTTGTTAATTTGTCAACCACCACCATGATTGAATCATGTTGGTCATTGGCTCTTCTGCTCCTTCACTCCTACATTTCATACCATTCTTTCCCCCATGCCCTTCCATGCACTCACTTACCCATTAATTGATCCATCCTCACCTGTGTCTTGGCCTGGAAAAGGAAAAGGTATTCTTGAGAATTATCCACAACATAGTTTGTTTTAATGGTCATTGGTGCAATCCAGCCATGTCTTGGGGCCTGGATGTCTGAGATGAGTTGGCATGTGCCATGTTTTTCTCACAAATGTGAGTCTTGAGATTTCCAACGTTGAGATTCTAGACCAGCTGTGCTGGAGGCCCTGGAAAAAGGAGGAGGACTTCCCGAGGGACTGCGTGGCAAAGAA
This sequence comes from Picea abies, assembly GCA_900067695.1. Classification (NCBI taxonomy): domain Eukaryota; kingdom Viridiplantae; phylum Streptophyta; class Pinopsida; order Pinales; family Pinaceae; genus Picea; species Picea abies. The sequence goes on from CBVK0100740369.1 coordinate 16,896, forward strand.
GGGTGGAGGTCCATTCTCTTGGGTGGTACAGGCTAGGTAGAAGAGAGTCGGGTACCTGGATTGTTGTGGTTGTTGGGAAATCTGTGAGAGATGAATGGTTTGGGAACCCAAGTACACTCTGGAACTGTCCTTGTGGATTCATAGCCCTGGCTCGGGGGTGACACTACTGTTGAGATTTGGAGCAGTGGTGTCTACAATTGGGTGGAACATCCTTGGTCTGCAACCAATTGGTGTCTCCTTTTTATAAAGATAAGTGCTCTTTGTTGCGATATTATTATCTATGTATGAATGTATTTCGCTATGTATTTTAATTATATTTTAACTAAATATTATATTATGCATGCTTGCTAGATATTGTTGTGCATGTCGTTAAAGTATTTTCTTTTATGCATCCTGAAATTTTAAAAAGGTATCGATAAGAGAAATAACTCCAAGGGAGGGCTTGTAGGTAGCATACCCCGACCTGTGGGTGGTTGGGTATGTTACATACATGGAATTTTTCAGCTTGCATACCAGCTCCTTATTTCCCTTCACAACATAACCTTCTGGTTGCTTCATATGGATTTCTTCTTCCAGATCCCCATGTAGGAATGGTGTATTCACATCCATCTGTTCTACCTCAAAATCAAATGCAGCAAAAATAGATAAAAAAAATATTATAGAGGTTAACTTGGCAACAGGAGAAAGATCTCACCAAAATCATTTCCCTCAACCCGGGAATAACCCTTTGCTACTAACCGAGCTTTGTATCTCTCCACTTTTCGTTCTGCATTTTCAGTTTCTTTTTAAATACCCATTTTTTGCTAATGGAATTTCTTCTAGTTGGAAACTCCACTATATCCCAAGCCTCATTATTATCCAAAGATGCCATTTTTCGTCCATTTCCATTTTCTAGAGATTTCCATCCTCTGAATCTACTACCTCCCTGACAGTTCTAGGATCATCATCAATAATAGACAAAGAAAAATTGGAACATAAATGAGATGGAGTATACCTTTCCGATAGCCTTCTTTATCGAACCGATCTCCTCAATACTGGAGTATGAGGATCTTCTTCTTATAATTCATGTTCTTATATAGAGTCTAATTAATCATCCTTTAAATCAAACTGTATTTTATCTGGCTCTTCCTTACATGGTAGGAATTCCTACTTAACATCATCCTTCATTTCTCTAAATACCACATCTCGGCTATACACTACCTTCTTAGTTTCTGGGTTCCAAAGACTATAACCTTTGAGACCATCTTTATATCCAATAAATATACACTTTTCAGCCTTCTTATCTAGCTTACTCTTGTTTTCCTTTGGAACATGAAAATATGCATCAAAACCAAATACCTTAAGATGTGTGAGAGAAGGTTCCTTACCAGTCCATACCTCTTATGGAGCCTTGTCATCCAACGTTGATGAGGGTGATCTATTGACCAAGTAACATGCAGTACCCACTACCTCTGCCCATAATTCTTTCCCTAACCCGACACCACTGAGCATGCACCTTTCTTTCTCCATCAACGTCCTGTTCATCCTTTCTGCAACTCCATTTGGTTGAGGCGTATATGAAGTATTTATATGCCTTTCTATACCGCACTTCTTATAAAATTCTTCAAATTCATTCTCGCAGAACTCTCTGCCATTATCTTTCCTCAAAACCTTGATTTTTTTCTCTGTTTGATTCTCAATAAGAGCCTTAAACTCTTTAAACTTGTCCAAGAATTCAGATTTTGTCTTGAGGAAATATATCCAAGTATTCCTCTAGAATTCATCTATAAATGAGACATAGTACATAGATTTTCCCAATGATGGGACCGACACAAATCGAAAAACATCATTATGAACTAGTTGTGAAATTCCTTCTGCCCTCATTGCACCACAGGGGAATCTTACCCAATTCTTCTTCCCATATAGACAATGTTCATAGAAATAAAAATCGAGAGAGTAGTTAGACATACCTTCAACCATACCTTTGCTATGCAGTAGTTGAAGACCCTTCTCTCTGATATGCCCCAGTCTTTGATGCCACAACATAACCTTTTCTCCAGACACAGTAGGAGTTCTTTCTTCTTCAACTCCAATATTAGGAAAAATGGAACTATTACACCCATCACTAATAGTTCTTCCTTACAGCTTCTGTAGAGTCTCAAACCGAAATCCCTTCAGAAACACCATTGCTCCTCAAGCCATCCTACATATTTCCTTTTCAAATATTGTTTTTACCCCTGCATCAGCCATTTTTCTTACAGAAATCAAATTTCTGGCCAAACCTTGGATGTTCACAACACCAAGCAATGTTATAATCCTTCCATCTATGAGCCTCAACTTGAATTTTCCTCATCCTATGATTCTGGTTGTCAAATCATCACCTAAGAAAACATTACCTCCATCATACCTTTCATCTTCACAGAACCACTCGCTGTGGAGATTGATATGAATGGATGCACTAGATTCAACCAACCATGCCTCATGATCTTCATGTGTTCTTGAAGAAGAAAAGTACACGTCCCCTCCTTCTTCCTTAGAGGTATTTTATTCTGTAGAAGAAGATTCTTCATATCCCTTTTTTTTCTCAACTTTGGATCTACACTGCTTCTTGTAGTGCCCTTCTTTTCCACATCTCCACCATACCTTTACAAACTTTCTTGGAGATTTAGATCTACCCCTAGACTTAGATATCCCACTTGAGAACTTAGATCTATTTATTTCCTAGTAACTTCCTCTTGCACATAATGTGTCTGTGCTCTGTCCTCTCCTCCATCTCCAAGGATGATACCACTTCATCAAACTTCAAGGAATTTGTATTACTACCTATGGTGACAACTAGACTATCCCACGAGTCTCTTAATACATACTACTCGTGAAAAGAATATAACACTACTACCCATGCAACGAATATAACACATACCCAATACATGTTTGGTGTTGCAATGTGACCATTTTTGAGTTCTTATATCCTTCATGTTATCAAAGTGATTATGCAAACCCCTTCTTATACATTTCTAAGATATTTGCATGTTGTCTGATCTTCAAGATCAAGACCCCATTTTCCCTCATTCTCTCATGTCCCCTTCATCCTTCTCTTGTGCATTCCTTCATCCTGTCGCATTTCATTCTAGTTTATTTACCTTTTTTGGATTGAACAAGATTTAATCCTATTTTTGGATCAGTCCTCTATTTTTGCACCATAAATCATTCAAATTCATCGCTGAAAGGATCAATAGTACATTCATGTGTTGTTGGTTTCTTGATCATGGATTAGTGGGTCAAAGGTAGGAATTGTTGGGTTTTTTTGTCCCTTCCTCGCCCATAAAAAAAAAAAAACATATTTTTTAGATGAAAGGTGGGACATTTTTGTAGTTGAGGCCATCACAATTTGTAGTGATTTCACTGGAGGGTGAATCTGATCTGCACAGTTCAAGATTACGATTGATCATGCACCTTTTTTCATATCATGGGTTTGTCCTAAGACCATCCATGTTTTTTTTATCAGATCTATCATTTTTTAATCATATTTATCGTTTTCACAGATATGATGCCCTTGGAGGTTGAAGTGGATGATTTTGGCATCGAATTGCTTGCTTTCTAAGCCATGGATGATTGATCTACCATTTCCGAAGAGAACTAAAATGACTGATTTGTTATAGGAGGAACAATGGCATGAAGTTCATTGAGCATAATTTCAATCCACCCACTGAGGTCTGAGGGATTAGAGTGAATGACCTCTGACAACAATATGGAAATGATGCCATCTTATTCCCCATTGCAAATTTAGATTGGATTGGATCTATTTCTTGTAGCCTTATTTGGCTCCACATCATAATTAGATCACCATCTTCACTTCCTTTTCATGTTATATAGATCCAAATCATGTTTTTCCTAGGTGGATTGTGTGCTACAACTCTAGATCCATGGGCTTTCCTTATCTTCCACGTTGTGGACATAGTATTGGATTTATCCTAGGGTTTCTTTCATTGGAAAGACCTTGGTTCATAAGCCTAGTTCCAGGTATGTTTTGACATAATTCTAGCAGTTGTTGTAATTTATTTTAAGGAGATATTTGTTTAGATCTTGGGGTTCCATTTTTTGACATCATACATCAAGATCTAGTATTTTATTGATGAAATGGAGGAATTAAGGACAAATGATATCCTTACTCCCCATAATTATCATACATGGAAACTTAAAATGCAACAACATCTACAATAAAAGGGACTTTGGAAAACTTTTGGTGAAAATCAACCCACATTTACCAAGGAAATGGAAAAATTTGCTTATTGAATAAAGCTCAATGAAGCCATGGGGTTGACTGGGTTACATATTTTAGATAGTTTGATATTCCATATTTATGGATGTTATACTCGAAAGAAAATATGGGATAAGTTGGCTTCATTATTTGGAAAGGTCAATAATTTTAGGGACTTACAGTTCGAAGAAGAGCTATCTTAATTGATCCTTTATGAACATGCCTCCATTGAATACTATCTTTCCAACTCCAATTCATTAATATCCCAATTAAAAGGGTGTGTAAAAACCAAATATGACGATGAGTTCATTTTCCTGATTCTATCCAAATTGAAAGGTCCTTATCAGGTATTTTCTTCTACTTATTATATGATGGATGAAATAGGAGATGAATTTAAAATTCCTTCTTTTGAGGTATTTTATGATCACCTAACAAGAGAACAATCCAAGCTTCAGTAGCTAGATTCTCTTTCTAGCTCTACAAAACAAGCTATTTTTTCCTATACCTCCAAAGGTAAGAATAACAGATCACATAAAAAGAAGAAAATTTATGCACAAGGTGGTGAGACTTCCTCCAAACCTCAAAAGAAACCAAAATCATCTCCATCTTCCAATTCTGGTGAGTTTTTCTCGAAGAAAAAGAAGAAAAATTCAGATGAAACTTGCATCTTTTTTGGTGGTCAAGGGAATCCATAATAAAAATGCTAGAATAAACTTGAGGATTTGAATGAAGACATGTAGAAACACAAAATCTCCATGTCCAAACCTTCTTTGATAGGTAACAAGCATGCATTATTTTCTCAGGCCTTGTAAGAATATTTAGATAGATGGATATTTCATTCAGGTGCATCTCATCATATGACTCATTCCAATGACTTACGACCTTCAACATCTCATTGCACCATTTCTCATATTTCCATTGGAGAATCCACATGGCTTGGTGTTTTAGGATCAAACACTATGTAGTTAGATGAAGGGTGTGTCAATGATGTCCTTCTTGTTCTTGACATCTATGCTAATCTATTCTCAATTTATCAAATTTTCCATTATGGTGATGGGAAAACAATAATGTTCTCTCCCAATGATGTAGTCATCATAGAACTACAAAATCCTTACATTGTTGTTGCCTCAGGGATAGTCGATAATAACACTAGAACATACATGTTTCATAGTTTTGAGCCTTTTTTAGCTTCCTCTTTCATTTCACATGTTGATGTTTTGAATAGGCTTTGGCATGGAATATTTGGACATCTAAACTACACGTACTTGTAGCATTTGACCACACAAAAATTGTTTCATGTACTTCCTAAAGTTTCTTGCACTGATGGAGTTTGTACATGATTTGTTCTTGGAAAAAAACATCAAGATCCTTTTCCAAATGGAAAATCCTTGTGTTCTACAACACCTCTCGAGTTGGTACATAGTGATCTCATGATTTTCCCAACCTACTCATCTTCAGGGACTAAGTATGCACTCACATTCATTGATGACTTCTCATGATGCTCTTGGGTGTACTTTCTTAAGTTCAAGAGTGAGTTCTTTGAAACCTTCAAGACATTTAATGCCTTTGTTGAGAAGAAACCCTCTCATTCTATCAATACTCTGTGTACATATAATGGGGGAGAGTATTTCAACCAAGAATTCAAATTTTTTTGTAGAGAAAATGGTATTTTGCATCAGGATTTTGTTCCCTACACCCCTCAACAAAATGGTGTTGTTGAAAGAAATATCGGGACAATAAAAGAGATGGAAAATTGAGTGATTCATTCCAAGTAAATGTCACCTTCTTTTAGGGCCAAAGAAGTGAACTATGTTAATTACATTCATAATCATATGCCTCATAAAGCAATGTTGCATATGAATCCAGAGGAAGCTTGGAGTTATGTTAAGCCCAACTTCTCTACTTTTAGAGTATTTAGCAGTGTGGCATGGACATTATTTCAAAATGAAAAGTGTAAATCTATGGAGAAGAAGATCCAACCATTGATATTTGTTGGCTAATGTGAAGATATGAAATCATATAGGTTATTTGATCATACTACTAATAATTCCTTGTTTCGTAGGGTTTTCCATTTTGATGAGCATTCCAAACACTCATTTGGCCCTACTCTGTCCATAGATTTCCATGACAGTACAGATCATGCTGGCAGTCTTGTTTTTGAAGAAAAATAAGATGAGGAACATTAGACAACTGCAAATGAGGAAACTCAATGAGTAAAAAATCAGCCAACAATAGTTGATCAACCTGCATAGGAACAACTTGATAAAGAAAAACAATTGAGGAGGATCCTTTGAGAGTGAAAGGAACCTTATTGATATAGTTATGAGCCATCAAATTTTAGCTATTTTTATCCTACTCCTTGGAACATCCAACCATAGATGATAGGTACCTCTCTTTTGAGTTATTCCATTTTAGATGATCCCCAACATTTCTTTGATGCCATTGGGAAAAATGAATGGGAAGCTACCATGACAGAGGAGTATTCTTCCTTGATGAAGAATCACACATGATATCTCATTCCTCTTCCTTAGGGATGAAATATAGTTTGTTGAAAATGGGTGTATACAACCAAATATTTTGTAGATGGATCTGTTGAAAAACATAAGGCGTGACTAGTGGCCAAGGGATTTTCATAGTTTGAAGTGATTGATTATTTTGAGACATTTTCCCCTATTTCCCAGATGAATTTCATACATCTTGTGATTTCTCTTGTTGCCTCTCAAGGATGGATAGTTTACTAGATGAATTTCAAGAGTTCTTTTTTGAATGGAGATTTACAAGAGGAAATCTACATGGAGCAGGCTTCTTATTTTATGCAGGACTATTCCTATGTATGAAATCTTTGCCATTCATTTTATGGTCTTAAACAAGTTCCCCGAGCTTGGTATGATAAAATGGATAGTTTTCTTATCACTTCAGGATTCAAACATTGTGAACAAGAAACTACAGTTTACACTCGAAATGAAGGAACCGATCTTCCAATATTAGTTCTATATGTGGATGATTTGATTCTCACTGGCAGTTCTTCATCCATGATTCACAGTGTACATCAAAGATTAATGGATCAGTTTGATATGACATATCTTGGTCTTCTGCTTTACTTTCTTGGTTTGCAGGTTCATCAGTCTTCTGAAGCAATCTCCATCTAGCAACAAAAGTATTCCCTTAATTTATTTCATCGCTTTGGCATAGCTAATTATAATCTTGTCCCTACTCCTTTTCAGTTAGGTGTCACTCTATTGTCTAAAGGAAAAACATTTTTCAAAGAAATATATTTTTTGGAATCTGGTTCATTATTTAATTTGATTTGTTTTGCAAAAATTCCATGTAATATATTTTATTTATATTAATAATAAGTTAAAATGATTTCTGAATTGAATTTGGCATTGTCGATATGTACAAATTTTGGCATCTTTGCAAGTTTGTTAGGTCAATGTACTTAACTACAGCTTTCCCAATTAAGGAGATTTTTCTTATTTCCAATACCAATAACAACTATTTTAATTTGAGCTTTTATGAATTTAAATAAAATATAATTAATATGCATTGGAAAAATATAATACGAAATGGAACCAACTAACTTCTAGTTAAGAGTAGTAACAAATACTCTACGAGTGTAAACATAGTAATTAACATTAGTTTCTTTATTAAAATATGAAGATACTTTACAACATAAAAAAAACTTTTGCTTGAGGTCATGGGTTCAATTTATAAGTTTACCCATAGACTTTGGTCTTTCTACCTCTATGACTCTTTATATCATATTATTAGGATCCTAGATGACTCTAGAGCTCCTAGCTTTTAATATGATTCCACTTTGAATAGCATATGACATACTTCAATCAATTTGACTAGGATCATAGGTGACGCTAGAGCTTCTAGCTTTTAATATGACTCCACTTTGAATAGCATCTGACATACTTCAATCACTTTGACATTTTGTAGCATTTTTCTTAGAAATTTAAATTGCATTATATTTACATTTATTGTTTGGGTAGAACTAATATAGATCTATCATCTACTTTACTTTATTCATCTTCATTTTAGTCATTCTTTGGATTTGGATCTTTCTCGTAAAATGACATTTTCTTTATGTTTGGTAATGCACTTTGCACTCCATGTTTGCTTCAATTTGGCAAGCACTCTTATCTCTTGAATTTGATCAAAATCCTATTAACACTTCATTCTTACATTGTTTTGTCTTCATCCCCACATAATCACTTTCTCCTTCCACTTTTCCTTGTAGAATTGTTAATTCATCAAATAAATGCCACAACAAATAAATTACCTTTCTATTAATAGAATACAATTGAACAATGTGAAAGAAAAAAAAAACATCTTGGAATGCACAATGTATGTGCATACTATCTATGTTGTCACAAGATGATTGACAACAAACATGTTAATTCCACTTCTACTACAAAAGCCTTCATAGGTGCAAAATAAATAAGTTCAAGATTACTCTTATGTGAATTGCCACTTTGAAATTGTTCTTCAATCTAGCATGAAACATTCATAATGAAAATATTAGTATGTCTTCTTCTTGTGGGTGTATGGACAAGTCTATATTCAATGCTAAGATATGAAACTAGAATTTGTAGCCTTGAATATGGATTTGTGTTTTGTATCCTTTAAAAGTAATGTCAGCAAAGTTGTTAAGGTTTGCAATCAATTTCTTACCAATATTTTTTTGTTAATTTATAAATTAACATCAAGTAGGTTATTTATAGTTACTATTTTTTAAAGAACCACCAAAATGAATGTAGATTTGTCTTTTTATTATTTTTTCCACATATGTAATATTTTGTACTTGAAATTCATCCAAATAAGATTAATGGTGATCCAAAATGGGTCATTTAACAAATTTTCATCTACTTTTGGTAGAAAAAAAGGAGCTATTTACATGTAGGGACCATTTTAGGGGTACATCCTATGAACACATTCCATAGCCTTGCATCAATGTTCTACACATTGAGGGATTTCCAACAATGTGAAAATCACCTGAATATGAGGAAGTTATGCCTCGAAAAAGTTGACCTATCCTATTCACCATCATAATATTGAGTAGATTCCATGTCACATCCCATTACTCAAAGTTCATATCATATAATCATTATTCTACACATTGAGGCCCCTCAATATGAGGAAGTTAATCCTCCCACAAGTTGGCCTATCCTATTCTCCATTATAATATTGAGTAGATTCCATGTTAGATCTCATTACTCATACATGTGTAGCTACTCACATATTGACTTTAAAAAATGTTCTACATAGTCCAAAATCCTAACCATAATCAAGAGTTGAGAGATGAAAAAACCCTAACCCTAACTTAAGACTACTATTGGGTCATGTTAAATAATGATATGCTAGGAAATGAGAGGGTTTCATTCTTATTATATTAAAAAGTATTTCTATGGCTCGAACCTTCGACAAGATGTTGGGAAGTACATCAAGTGCTACACTGCTTGCACCATTGCCAAACCGACCATCAAGAAGCAAGGCCTCTATACTCTATTGCTTACCCCTAGTCAACCTTGGGAATCCATATCCATGGATTACATGTCAGGCCTTCCTTCTACTAAGCATAGAAATGACTGTGATTTTGTGGTCATCGAATGATTCTCAAGATGTCCATTATGATTCCCTGAAAGAAGAATATTAAAGCAAAAGACACTACTAAACTCTTCCTTGAATGAGTTTGGGTACACTTTGGGATCCCATAGTCTATCATCTCATATCGGGACAACAGGTTCCTCAGTAGATTTTGGTCCAGCCTCTGGTCGATGTTGGACACCAAGCTCACTAGGTCCACAACTTTCCATCCACAAATTGATGGCCAGACATAGGTCGTCAACCGAATGATCATACACATTCTGTGCATGTACAACTCGAAGCATCCATGCACATGGGATGAGAGCCTCCCCTATGTACAACACAACTATAACCGGGCTCTCCATAGCTCAACCAACCACAACCCCTTTCAGGTGGGATTGGGATTATAGCCACTATGTCCCATTGATGTAGTCATGCCATTTGTGGCTACTCAAGAAGATTTAGCTCATGTCTAGTCTGAGGCTGACAAGGAAAACAGATTCATTGAGCGCATTCCGCACATCCACCGAAAATTTCATGACATCTTGGATAGATCCAATGCTAATTATAAGAAGCGACATGATCAACGTCTGGTGCCACACAAATTCTAGGTGGGTGACAAAGTGTGGCTACATTTGCAAAAGGAGCGCCTCGCTAGACCCCACCGCAAGCTTTGCCTGCTCCGATATGGGCCATACACCATCAAAAGGATGTAGGGGAAAATTTCTTTGAGCTCAGTATTCCACCATTCCTTGGTCTGCACCCAGTGTTCAATGTGGACTACCTTCGACCCTACTTTCCACCTCTACTAGACACATCCGACATGGCAGAACACCTCACACGAACAGAGTTAAATATAGATTGCCTGGAACAAGCCACAACTGATTAGATCATGGATACACATATCAAGTGCACCCAACAAAAAATGATACTGCTATATAGAGTTGTCAAAGTAGGCCAACTCCTTCACCAAGGAAAGTGGCTCACCAGGGACCAAGTTCAACTGAAGTTTCCTCATGTCATGGAGGAACTCAATGTAATGGGGAACATTGATTCCTAAGAGGGGAGGAATGATCTAGGTGGATATTGGTGGCCACCCACCTATTCCACTTGGACCCCAACCATTGCTTCTTTTAGTTTTTTAGTTTTTCAGTTTCTGCATAGTGTACTATTTTTAGCAGCTTTTCGGGTCCTAAACTTCCAGAGTCGTTTTGAGGCCCTAAACGATGTTTTTGGGAAAACAGGGAGCAAAATGGAATTTCCTTCGATCTTTCTCACGTGAAAAGTGTATTCCCTAGATATATCTTTCTAACAAGGTATTGAGCGTGTCAAACGAAGATCGTATGCCAAAGTTACGTCCCCGGGAAGTTGATGTACCAATTTACCCAAACGGGGCCCATGGTCTTGGCATTTCATCTCCTAGGGTTAGGTATTTGGATGTTTAGGGTTTTCCATTGTTTCTCAATAGTAAATAGGCCTTCGAGCCTCATTGTAAAACAGGTCAGAGGCCAGTAGCCATGACATCTCTTCTCAGAGATAAGCTACCAACACCCTAGCTAGTTTATTTCCATTATGTTTGTAAGCATATTTCAGTCATTTGTTATTAATGAAATGAAGTTTTATTTCCGTTGCATCTCTGCGTTTATGTGTATTTATGTATTTCATTGTGTTCCTTCATAAATATAGATCAATTATGCACAAGGTGGTGAGACACCCTACAAACCTCAAAAGAAATCAAAATCATCTCCATCTTCCAATTCTCGTGAGTTTTTCTCCAAGACAAAGAAGAAAAAGTCATATGAAAATTGCATATTTTGTGGTGGTCAACAGAATCCATAATAAAAATGTTGGAAGAAACTTGAGGCTTTGAATGAAGCCATGTAGAAACAAAAAATTTATATGTCCAAACCTTCTTTGATAGGTAACGAGCATGCATTATTTGCTTGGGTCTTGTAAGAATCTTCAGACAGATGGATATTTCATTTAGGTGCATCTCATCATATGACTCATTCCAATGACTTACAACCTTCAACATCTCATTGCACCATTTCTCATATTTCCATTGGAGACTCCACACGGCTTGGTGTTTTAGGATCAGGCACTATGTAGTTAGGTGAAGGGTGTGTCAATGATGTCCTTCTTATTCTTGACATATATGCTAATATACTCTCAATTTATCAAATTTTCCATTCTGGTGATGGGAAAAATATAATGTTCTCTCACAATGATGTAGTCATCCGAGAACTGCAAAATCCTAACATTGTTGTTGCCTTAGGGACAGTCGAAAATAACACTAGAATATACATGTTTTCTAGTTTTGAGCCCTTTTTACCTTCGTCTTTCATTTCACATGTTGATGTTTTGAATAGGCTTTGGCATGGAATATTTGGACATCTAAACTACA